>JAMPIV010003984.1:167500-298563 GCA_024509875.1 Oreohelix idahoensis | reverse complement strand
TATTGGACATCTTTGACTTATGTAACGTATCTGTACTTGTGGCGACAAATATAGATGAAACGTCCAGAGCAGTTTACCCTTTTATGACTTCGTTGTCATTATTATCATGTGGCTGTGTATGTAACTCTGTGAACTACTTCACTATTATACACACAGCAAACAACAAAAACCAGATAAGGACACCCTTACTCTTCAACTTATAATATCCCTGAGTGTCGATAGGGGTGGTTATCGGGACACCACCCCCCCCCCCCCCCCCCCCCCCCCCCCCCCCCCCCCCCCCCCCCCCCCCCCCCCCCCCCCCCCCCCCCCCCCCCCCCCCCCCCCCCCCCCCCCCCCCCCCCCCCCCCCCCCCGCGCTAAAAGGTTTACATAACATACTTGGACTTATACTCTTGCAAACGTCCATTGTGGCAAGACCAGTGTTGGCATTATCATCATGAAGATAAAACATCACCTAATTCCCCCTTATCATTTTTGGTGGCAGAAGTTGGTTTAATCTGGTTACCAGCTCTCAAGGGGGTCAACAACCCAGACAGCATCTACGGTATACAACATTGCAGTTTGAACTAACTTCCTTCAAGAAATTTTTTGAAACGTACCCGGCGATGCTCGACAGTTTATCCGAGGTTTCCTGTTTTAGAAGGACAGCAGTACCGATCAAGTCGAGTTTTGTCTGCTACTACAGCTAGATAGGTCAAGTGCCGAGCATTGTACGGAAGAAGGACAAGTGCCGAAACAACATTTCCAGTATCAGAAGCTCATTTCCTGCGTCATGGGACTGTTTATGGGAGCAGTTGTCGAGCAACGTTGGATCATTTATCTCAGAATGTGACCGTCAATCCTGTTTCTGCCACCGTGCTGGCGTTTGGTTTGGATATATAGAAGTTAAGTGGCCTGTTTTGTTTGTGAACTGTTGCCTTATGTTCTAACTGATGCTTCTATACTGTTCACACACTTTTTGCTATACGTTTACATGTTACAAGTTACATGTTATATGTTATTTGTATATTTTATATGTTTATATTTCAGCGGGCTTGAGTTGGGAAGGTGGGACTATCATAAGAAATACCACGTCATAGAGGTCTTATGATAGCGTTCTGGTAGGAGCAATTTCCTTAATTGGAAATTGTTAGCAATATTTATTGCTATTTTTGTTAGTTGTGACGATATGTGCAGTTTTGTTTTCGGTATTTTTTCGCATTCTTTAGTTTTGTTTTGATTTGTTTGTATTTGTAGGTCTCCTCTTTTCTATTATTCAGTTCTTTACACCATTTTTGTTTATACATTGTGACGTCATTTGTTTGTTTACATTTTTCGCATTTGTTATCACATTCTTTGTGATATTTTCTTTTAGTTTTCGCTGTTTATTTAGTTGACTTTTGCGAATGTTCTCGTATTGTCTTTGATCCTTGTTATTGTTTACATTATCTCTGATCCTTGTTATTGTTTACATTGTCTTTGATCTTTGTTATTGTTTACATTGTCTTTTTTTTTTGTTATTGTTTACATAGTTCTTGGGTAATTAGCTTTCACTATTGTTACATATTTGCTTATGCACTATTGTTTATATAGTGCAGTTATGATAAATAACTGATGGATATATGGTTATGCACTAATTTGTGTAGTGCCCTGATGATTAAGAAGTGACCTGTGATATTATTATACATTTGATAATACAAGTTCTTTGTCAAAGACTTGTTTCCCACAAAGATTGGGATAAACATTGGGATTATACAAGTACTTTATTTAAGTCTTGTTACTATTAAGGTTGAAATAAGATAATTAATTATTTCAGGTTTTGGACTCATAATATTAGACATCATGTCTACACTTGAGTACTTTATTGAGCAAGGGAAATCCCTTGGTAAGACTGGTGATAAATTGGAAGAATATGCGACTACTCAATATGATAAAGCATTAAAAGTTGGAAAGAGAAAAAATGGGAAATAGAATGCTGAATAAAAGAAATTGCAGATGCAAGTGGATGAAAGGAGGTTCCAAATGGAAATGGAAAAAAAAACAGAAAACAGAAGCGGAAAGCTGAGGAGGAGAGAAGATTGTATCAAAGAAGCGGAGGAAAAAGAAAATTCAGCTACAATTGGATTGCTGAAAATAAAAAGACTGAAAAAGAGGCTGAAACATAAAAGACTTGAAAAGAGGCTCTGAAAATAAAAGACTTGAAAAAGAGGCTGAAAATAAAAGACTACAGATAGAGGTCTGAGGCTGAAGAGAAAAAAGTTACAGAGAGAGGCTGATGAGAGAGAAGCAAAAATGGAGCATGAAGAAAAACTCTTAGCTTTGGAGTTAGAAAAGTTGAATTGTTCGAACACTGGTAATGCTAATGATGCAAATAAGGTGTCAAGATAAGTTCAATACAAGTAATTTTAGAGATTAAGCTACCTATATTCAATGCTTCCAGTGACGATATAAAACGTTTTTATCTGGATAGATTCGAGACGTTGCATGTAAAAAACCCACATAACATAGATAAATCATTGTATGTTTATCAGTTATCAAACTTTACTTAGAGGTGATACTTTGAGTATGTTAAGTATGGTAGATGAGCCTGACAAGAACAATTATGAGGTTATCAGAGCAGTCTTGTTAAAGAAGTACCAACTTAACGAAGACGGCTATTTTCGTCTTCAATTTAAAAATATGTTGCCAGATACTGGAGTTGAATTCTCTGAATTCATTTCAAAGATACGTTTACTTTTTCACGATGGGTTTAGCGGGCTAAGACAGAACAAAAATATGAAGCTCTTATGGACTTACTACTTAGAGACAAGGTTATGTCTTCTGTCAATGAATCTTTTCTTTCTTTTCTTCATGAGCGTAAGCCTAAAAACATAAAAGAAATGGAAGAATACTGTTGCAGTATGTCATGCGCATCCTCACGTAACCATTAGCAACTCTAAAGTAAAAGAAGGTCTGCCAGTTGCTTCGGCAGCACTTTATGGCCCAAATTTCATGCGTAAATTTCAGGGTAGCCAACAAAATTTTAATAAGAAGAGTAACCGTAATTATGCTCAGAATCATAGCAATCAATTTCAGGGTGATTCTTCTTCGCAGAACTGGAGACAAGCTGATACTCCACGGTATACTACTCCCTATAATTTTAGACATTTTCGCAAAGGTAGTCAATATAGAGGAAACAATCTTTCGCGGAGACCTCAAAACCAATATAATAGAAGTTCTCAACAGTATAGAAATGGTAATGACAGTTATGGAAACTGGAATTCAAACCAGGATAACAATTACAGTAGGGACTTTAATTATAATTGCAGAGGCAATAATGGTCGCAGTAAATCGCAACATAAAAGAAAGAGATATCAACAGGCAAACTCTGTACAGCAGGAGTCTCAAGGAGCATGTAAACAAGGTGATGATGATAAAAACTCTAGTGCTATCACATGTTCTGCCTTTGACTTTAGTAGGGCAACTAAATGTCCCCAATGCAGTACTTTATTCGAACCGACTACCGTAACTACTTTAAGCTGTGGTCATCCTCTTCCCGCTCTTCCTGCTGCTGTTGCGCATGACGGGAGAGGTTCTCTTATACTACATAAGGGTCTTGTAAATAGTAATCCAGTCTCAGTTTTATTTGATTCTGGATGTACTACTATTGATGTTAGGCAATCTCTTGTAAATCCATCCTGTGCTACAGGAAGGGTCATCAAATGTGTAACATTTGGTGGCACTTTGGAAAAGTATCCTACTGCCATAATACATATTGCTACTCCCTTCTTTACGGGAGATGCCCACGCGTGTCTTCTTCCAAAACCTATTGCGGACCTTATTATTGGTCGTATTCACGGAGTTAGGGAATGTACCCCACAGCAGATTGCTGTTTGGGAGGAGCAAAACATTGAAGCTACCAATGCGGTGGTCACAAGAGCACGTGCTCTGGATCCACCTCAAACTTCATTAACTGATAATGATGAAGTAGATAGCCAAAATAGTCACTTGATTATTTCACGTGACTCATTTATAAAATTGCAAGAAGAAGATCCTTCTTTACAAAAATTCTTCATTCTAGCAAAAAAGGTGATCCAAATCAGAATACTAATAGAAAGTCTTGGATTTCTATGAAGAACGGCGTACTTGTGCGTATGGTACAAGACTCGACTACGTCCACTCATTCTCAAATTCTTGTGCCTAAGAGTATGAGATTGCAAATATTGCAACATGCTCATGACTCACAATGTGCTGGACATATGGGTTTTTCCCGTACAAAGTCGAGGGTTCTTGCGGCTTTCTTTTGGCCATTTGTGAGCAAGGACTTACGAATTTACTGTCGTTCTTGCAAAGTGTGTTAGGAGGTCAAATCGAAAGGACCACGACATGCTGCGCCTATCCAGGCTGCTGACATTCCTATTCGCCCTTTTCAAAAAATGGCAATAGATATTATCGGTCCTTTTAGGATTAAGTCGGCCAGAGGACATCAATTTATCCTTACATGTGTCGATATGTGCACACGTTGGCCAGAGGCAATACCTCTCAAGAGCATCTCCACTGCCGATATCGCAGACGCTCTTTGGCTAATATTTTCTCGCTTGGGATTCCCCGGAGAAATATTGTCAGACCATGGCACTCAACTTATATCCGACACTATATCACAGGTAATGTCTATGCTACATATTAAAAGGTCTCTCAGCAGTATCTATCACCCAATGTCTAATGGGTTAGTTGAGCGTTTGAATAGGACACTAAAAACTTTACTTGGGAAGATAACTGACGATCATCCTCAGGATTGGGACAGGGTTTTACCCGCGGCTCTCTTTGCTTATAGAGAGGTCCCCAATGAACACACAGGGTTTTCTCCTTTTGAACTTGTCTTTGGCGCGCAACCGCGCGGCCCTATGTTTTTACTTCACGATCTTATCACTGCCGATAATATTAGCGATGAGACTCAATCTTCTTACGAGTATGTCATTGCTCTTAGACAAAAGATCATCGAGGCATGCAAACTAGCAACTTCTTCATCCGAATTTGCTAAAGAAAAGGCAAGGCAGTTTGCAAATAAAAATAGATGTCTACGACAACTTTGTCCAGGTGACAAAGCACTCGTTCTTCTTCCGTCAAGGGAGAACAGACTTCTTATTGCATGGAAAGGTCCGTATGCAATAGTCTCTAAAATTTCCGATGTCGACTATGTTGTCGATATTGATGGAAAGCATAAAACTTTCCACATAAATATGCTCACGGAATTTCATGAACGACCTGACTATTTGCAGCCTATTTTCCAGGCAATGGACAATTCTCCAGTACCTCATGGTCATTACTCATCCCTGTCAGTTATACAGGATGAGGAAACTACTTTTTCTGATGTCAATCTCCCACTTCCTGTGATCCCACTTCATTCAACGGAATCTTGGAAAAACGTTTCCGTTTCTCCTAATCTTTCCGCTGAGGAACATTGACAAGTTTCTTCGATGTTACAAACATTTCAGGATGTTCTTACAGACATCCCGGGACACACACATGTCATTGAACATGACATAATACTAACTGACCATAATCCTATCAGAGTCAGACCCTATCCGATACCTATTCATTTTCAGTCACAAGTCGAAAAAGAAGTTGATGAAATGATACGATTGGAAATCATTGAACCATCCATTTCAGCATACTCTTCGTCTATGGTTATTGTTCGAAAGAAGGATAATAATATTCGTATTTGCGTGGATTATCGCAAATTGAACCAAGTTACGAAGTTCGATGCTGAACCTATGCCTTCATTGGAAGAGCTACTAAACAAACTTTCTAATTCTAAATTATTTACCAAACTCGACTTATCGAAAGGTTTTTGGCAAGTTCCTTTAACTGAACGAGCCAAACCTTTTACTGCTTTTTCTACACCTAGGGGTTTATTCCAATGGAATTTCATGCCTTTCGGTCTGATGAACGCCCCTGCTACATTCGTACGCGTGATGCGTCGAATTCTCGCATATCGTACAGATGTCATAGCATACGTAGACGATATCTGTCTGTTCAGTGATTCCTGGGAAGATCACTATTTGGGTTTATACGAATTGCTGTCTACTCTTCGCGAGTATAACTTGATTGCAAAACCCTCTAAAGCCTTTATAGGATTTAGTGAGATTTCTTTCCTGGGTCATCGTGTTGGTCATGGTCTTTTAAAGACAGAGGACCACAATGTTTCAAAAATACTTAACATTTCTGTCCCTAAGACGAAGAAACAAGTGCGTAGTCTCTTAGGTTTGATACAATTTTACGGACGATTCATTCCGAATCTGTCCTCCATTATGGCACCGCTTTCTACTTTACTGAAGAAAGGATCGCCTAATCTGATCCGCTGGTCTCAAGAATGTCAATCCTCATTGGACCAGATTAAAACTCTATTTTCATCTCCACCTATCCTTAGGTTACCTACTATTGAGAAGACTTTTGTTCTTCGAAGTGACGCCTCGTCTAATGGAATTGGGGCAGCACTTTATGCAGGAGTATTTTGATACTCTGCATCCAGTGATGTATATCTCTAGGAAATTAAATGCTGCAGAAAGGAATTATTCGGTTTGAGACCGTGAATTATTGGCTATGGTATGGTCAATTCTGAAGTTGCAAACATTCCTTCTAGGCGCACATTTCATTGAGGAAACCGACCAGAAAGCTCTTACTGCTATTCAGAGCAAAAACTTGAAGAGCTCGAGGTCCACTCGATATGCCATAGCTCTTCAACCATTTCATTTCACGGTGCGAGCTATCCGTGGTTCGGATAATGTGATGGCAGACATTCTGTCCGGGTGCCCAGACGATTCCACTTAATTCTTCTGTCATATATATTTCCTGATAGCAGTCCACTACTATAATGACATATCAGCACATATTTTCTCACTTTTTGGGAATTTATAACATTGTACCATATAATTTCCTTTTTTCTGTTACCGATTTGATCATAACGAAAGAAGGCTTAGTTAGCAATATACGGGCCAAAAGATCACATGGCCACATTTATATATTGTATTGTGATGACTGTATTAAGAGATTTAACATTTGTCTTAAAGATTTGTGTTATTGATATTTTCGCAGCACATCATTGACGTCTGCGAGATTATGTACATTGTGGATCCATAAAGTATTTCAAGTCCTATCCTAAGTTGGAGCGGATTATGTCCACATCTTCTAGACGATTATATCCATGTCTACGAGGAACAGCTGATGTATTAGTAATGATTAAAAATGTACATTTTGTTTGAATATGTGTAATTTTATAGTGCGGTATATTAGTATATTACACCGCTGTTTGCACAACACTTCATTGTGTAATACTATGATAATATATTTAATTTCATAGATTTGTATGAGAATGATTTGGCTTGCATTATGATGTTGCCATCACTGTGGCGTAGGTTGGTGGCACCTCCCTGGAATATACGTGTACACTTAGGGAAATATTTTCTCTAAGGATCTGAGATATAATCTCAGTTTCGCTCCATGCGTCGAGCATTCTCCTTATATGGTAGTATCGGTCAAATTTTCTCTGGAATGATTGAAACCAGTGTTCCTTTATTCCTGTCCATATAAGGCGTTTTATTACGATTCTTCTGATTCCTTACAGTCTGTTTGCGTTCTGCGCATGTCCGGACGTTAGGTGTGTCTGGGCTTTCCTGTGGAGGAGTCGATGGAAAGTTGTGAAGCAGAGAGAACGCTTTTTGCGTCTCTGTGATTCTTGATAGGGAATTAGGAGCCTTATTGTGAGTAGTTTAGCTTACAAGGTCCTTCCCTTGATTATTCAAAACGCCTGGAGGCATATGTTTTGTGGTGTTGATTTCGAAACAAGGTAATACCTCATTTACGTCTCAAATCTGTAATCTAACTTTATGTTTGACAATGGTCGATCTCTGATCACACACGATTTACAGAAATAGAGGTTCTTCTACTAGAAGTCACGCCCCAGGTATCTTCATACCTGAGATTAATATGTACACGGGTCATACTAAGCCCGAAGGACAGTTCTATGTTCTATGAACGTCGCTATGTCAGCGATTGCACCTACGTCAAGGTTAGACTTAGGAATGCCTGTAAAGGTCAGCTTGACCTATACTCCTGGAGCACCATCCTCGTGCGGACAATAATAGACTTATTTTTGTACATCTGATCTGCCAGCATCAGAGAGGTGTATTGATTATTATTTAATGAACATTGATGATATGCAGCTGACACTGTTGCAGGATCTTGATGAACCTTTTGTATGCAGATCCATAAACAAACTTTAGAATGCTGACTACATTGAACTATTGACATCTATGACTTATGTAACGTATCTGTACTTGTGGCGACAAATAAATGATGAAACGTCAAGAGCAGTTTACCCTTTTATGACTTCGCATGTCATATTTTCATGTGCTGTAACTCTGTGAACTACCTCACTATTATACACACAGCAACAACAAAAACCAGATAAGACACCCTACTCTTCAACTATAATATACCTGGTGTCGATAGGGGTGGTATTTGACAGAGCTAAAGATGTACAACATACTTGGACTTATACTTGCGACGTCCATAGTCGCCAGACAGTGTGGCCTTATCATCATGAAGTAAACATCACCTAATCCACCCTTATCAGAGACTTTGGACACCTTCTATGATTATTGGATGAGACAATACCTAAGGAACACTGATAGAACGTGATGGTTTGAAGTACTGAATAATCTGAGTACATATTTGAATACTATATTGAGACCTATATTATATCAGCGATCACAATCATGGAAAAATAAGTTATACTGAGTTTATGGAATAATGTATGACATTTTATGATAAAACTATCTGTAGTATGCCTCTGACTGGAACTGTCTACTGGATCTTAACATCTTCTGTCTGATTTTCTTGCTAATCTCATCTCTGTGGTAGAGAAAGCTTTATTGGCCAGATACAAGCCCAGGACATTATGTGTTTCACGTCCTATCGAAACCTACTGTTAGCATACAATAGGACTGACTTCACATTTGAGTTGAAGATTCTTATTTTCGGGTTGGATCCAATTTCTCTTGATCTCCATGTATTTCCCAATAAGCTCCTCTTGCTTTTTGTATTCTTATTTTGATATCACTGTCTGTCCCTCCAACTTTGTCTACATTGCTGCCAAGATATGTGTACGATTCTACATCTTGTATTGGTGCTTCTTCAAGTTCAACCCTGTTATAATTACCTGCATTTATTCTCATTATCTTTGTCTTTTCCCTGTGTATTTTCAGACCCAATTGCTGCGACCTCTCATCAAGTGTTTTCAATTTGTCCTGCATCTGGTTACGGTTATGGGACAGAAGAGCCAAGTCATCAGCAAAATCCAGATCATCCAACTGCTTAGTCAGAGTCCACTGGATTCCATTTATGTTGTGTGTTGTCGATGTTCTCGTAACCCAGTCTATTGCTAGTAAGAAAAGAAATGGAGACAAGAGGCATCCCTGTCGCACTCCTGTTCTTATCCCAAACGGTTCTGTAAGCTGTCCTTCATGAAGAACTCTGCATGTCATGTCTTCATATGTTTTCTTTATTAAATTAATGATCTTCAGAGGAACTCCATAATGCCTCATCAATTTCCAAAGTGATTCTCTGTCTACACGGTCAAATGCCTTTTCGTAGTCCATAAATCCGATGTATAGTGGTGAATTCCATTCCAGACTTTGTTCAACTATTATTCTCAAAGTGGCTATCTGGTCTGTACAGGATCTGTTTTGTCGAAAACCTGCTTGTTCATCTCTCATTTTCTAGTCTATAGACTCTTTTAATATTTCAAGGATAATCCTATTTAATACTTTTCCTGGCACTGAAAGTAACATTATTCCGCTATAATTTGTGCACTCTTGTAAATTTCCCTTCTTAGGCAACTTAACCAGATATCATTCCTTCCATTCTGCTGGTATCTCTTCCTTTTCCCAGACTTTACCAAGTAATTTATATAACATCTCTGTAGCCGTGTCGATATCTGCTTTGAAGGCCTCTGCTGGAATGCCATCAGGTCCAGACGCTTTTCCATTTCTTAGAAGCTTTATGGCTTTCTTTATTTCTTCCTTCGTTGATCTTTCACCGTTAATTTGTAGCTCTTCTTCTGCTGGCTGGATGTCCAGGGGGGGGGGGCGGGGGTGGGGGGGGGTGTTTGGGGTATTTGTGGAACTGGTCTATTGAGAAGGTCCTCAAAATATTCTGTCCACCTCTTCATTTGCTCTTGTATATTGCTGAGCAGTTTTCCATTCTTGTCTTTTATGAAGCAACTTGTTTGCTTGTATTTCCCCGTTAGCTTCTTTGTGCTGTTATACAGTTCTCTCATATTCCTTTTGGCTGCAGCATCTTCTGCCTCTCTTGCCGACTCCTCAGTATACTTCCTCTTGTCTCTTTTGATACTTCTTTTTACTTCTTTGTTTGCTTATGTGTGCACTTGTTGAGCCTTGGCTTTGGAACTTCTGGTTTTGCTTGTGTTTAAATCTGCTTTCTTGTTTTTTCTGTCTTGTATCTTATTGATGGTTTCTGTTGTTATCCATGCTTTTTGTTGTCGTTCCCTTTTCCCCAGTATTTCTTCACATGTCTCATTTAATACCGTTTTGATTTGCTGCCAATAGTCTTCTGTATTCTCTGCATCTTCCATCTAGCCGTTGGAGCACTTGGAATTTGTTGGATATTGTGACCGCAAATTTGTCTCTTGTTTCTTGATTTCTTAGATGTCCTACATTAAATTGTTGTCTATAATTTTGCATTGTTGCATATCTCTTGAGTTTCATTTTTACTTTAATTTAACCTTATTGGGGAGAGCAAACGAGCTAGTGGGATCATACATTTTTTATTCTAGCGACTTCAGTATTTTGTGAGTTTGATTTGGTGTGACGGACAACTCTGCTGTCCCTGAAAAGTGGTAGATGATATGGAAAGCACCTCCCGTATAACCTCAGTTAACCCTGAATATTGTGGTATTTTTTCGTCAATGGGGAATTCTTCTACCTGGTCTCGATTAGCATGCATAACAGAAAACGTGGGCTCATTAGAAATGCACAACTCTTCAACGTGGACTCATTATATGCAGCCTTTCCACGTAGATTGTCAACAACGTGGGCTACTTAATATGTAGACTGTTATCTTCTGTGCTATCAGGACATCGCATTATCTAAAAGGGGAGGTAAAGCCACGCCTACCGAACCCTCTAGAGCGATCAGAAGCAGTTATGTCCCCAGTGTGCCAGTCCTCTTTTCTTTCTTACCGCCTTATAGGCGTTGGCTAAATCAAAAGAAGGGAGCTGCGCACGATCTAAGACGACGACTATCTCAGAGCAGCCGAAGAAGCGTCTCGCCAGGAATTTCACATCCCTGTGTCAACCAGAGGAGAGCGCTGGAATCGCTCGGGAAGACGGACGAACGAGGAAGACGAAGCGACCACAGAATTGGATAACCTGACGAGGAGCGGGCGGCTAGCATCTCAATTTTGCCTGGAGATGAAGAAAGGTGTGAAATTCTAACATGCCCAATTTATCTTCTACTCGTTTCATATAAATTAAGATCACTGTAAAATGCAGTTATCATTCGTTTTTGCCAGAGATTAAGATTCACTAGCGTATAGTTGAATCCTGCTAGATTTTCATCTAAATTGTTGGCTATAATTGGAGTGAATTCTTTCTGTGCAGACGGTAATATATACATTAGCTTCAAGTGATCAGTGGTCTAGTTATTTCATTTTATTTCACTGGATTTTGGTGTAAATTTAAACATCCTAAATAAACCCATTTCAAAATTCTAGTGCAAACTAATGTTACATCTATAAGTTATTTTCCTAATACAATAGACGCGTAAATTAATTTTGCAGTCGTTAAGGGAATTATAACTATTTAAAACAGTTTAGTTCTGTACATCTGCTATCAATGGTACCTATACCTTGTAGCGGTATGGCAGCTTGTGTACCCTGACAATCCCCAGAGCTATGCCATGGAAGTTTTACTCCTGGTAGGTTCAACCAAGCTGGACTGGTCTGCGTGGGTAGGGGTCAGACAAAAGCTGGTACCCTGGTCCTCCAGGTTGGGGGTTTTAGCACAGGGCCGACACCCCTGTCTGTGTAAAAAATCGCACATGTTACGGAAACAGCAATAAATGAAAAAACTTTGATGCGGGACGGACATCCGGAGTCTCAGGCTCGTATGACCGACAGTGGTGAAAGCCGAAAGGAAGCCACTGGCATGAAAACGGATGCCCAGACCGCAAAAGACGAAACCAGAATTGGTTTTTGGAATGTCAGAACTATGAATGAGGCAGGAAAGCTGAGACAGATCACAGCAGAGATGAGGAATTACAAAGTACATATTCTGGGAATAAGCGAGAGCAGATGGACAGGGATGGGGAGAATAAAAACAGCTACAGGGGAAACAGTACTTTATTCTGATAGAGAGGATGGTCAGCACAACGAAGGTGTAGCCATTATCCTTAAGAAAGGAATGGAAAGGTCTCTACTGGAATGGAAACCCATTAACAACAGACTAATAAGAGCAAGACTGAGAGGGAGATTCACCAACACCACAGTCATACAATGCAATGCACCAACAAACGACAGCGATGAAGAGATCAAGGACGAGTTCTATCAACAGGTACAAAAGGAAATGGAAACTGTACCCAGGTACGATCTTATTATAGTAATGGGAGACCTAAATGCGAAAGTTGGAACACACAATAATTATAACGAAAGAGTAATGGGGAAAGGGAAAAGGAAATTGCGGGGGCCATGGGCTGGTGGAACAGTGTGAACAAGTAATGAGAATGGGGAAAATTAAGTAATGCTTCTAATACAGTATGTAACACCAAGGGAAAAAGGAAAAAAAAAAAAAAGGTTCAAAGCGGGCAGTGGTTGGGAAAGAGTGGTCTTCCATGGAACCCCACAGTATAATGAGCGAGTATCTGGGCCCGACCCACAATCTTTAATAATAGCAACACAGGAAGGAAGTGCACAAGGATACTATGGATATACATGGTCAGTTATAGAATCACCTAAACGGACGAGAAACAAAACAATCCAAATAGAACTCAATCGCCAGAGTAGATGGGGAACAATGGGGAGGTAAAACAGATGGAGAACATGACCCCCCCACCAAAGAGGGTACATGCGTGATGGGAACAAATGAAGAAGGATCTGCGTACAGTCCCACAATACCCACCCCCCCCCTGTCCTCCATCGCGTTGGGAGTCTGTGTTTCATCACGAAACTAGTAGTAGCAAGTCACATCCGAGTGTTACCTTGCAGGTGAA
This sequence comes from Oreohelix idahoensis, assembly GCA_024509875.1. NCBI lineage: Eukaryota > Metazoa > Mollusca > Gastropoda > Stylommatophora > Oreohelicidae > Oreohelix > Oreohelix idahoensis. The sequence continues at coordinate 285,317 of JAMPIV010003984.1, read as the reverse complement.
ACCCCCGGGGAAACTCAGACCCCACCAACACACACTGCTTATACAATCAGTTGCATAATCAAACAGAAAAGATATAAGATCATCTACGAAAAATTGTTGTGCAAGGCGAACCTCACAACTGAAAAGCGTGTCATGGTCGGTGTGTGGGTGAGACTGTTTCATCCAGCTAGTAGTATTGTGTGTTTAAGATCCTGAAGGTGAAACTCAGTCTATGTCGCGCAGTTGGTGACGTCTGGAATTGTGTGTCGGTTACAGAAAAGGTTAGGGTATATAGACGATATCTGACCCCCTCTTTGTTGGACCCCCCCCCCCGCTGTTTTTTAAAAAGCCCAGGAAAGAACAGAGACTAAGGCGAATATCGAAATGTCGACCAGAAAACACCATCTACACTCAAATATACAAACGCCCAAGCACAGACTAAGTCCACTGCAAACAGAGACGAACCGATCGACCAGAAATTCAATGGACGCATCACAACAATATCACCTGCCAAAGAAAAGCAGCAAGTCATGCTTGGGATTCCCAGGAAAGAAAGAGCCAAGACCAGCAGAAGAAGATGGATAACACCAGAAATTTGTGACGCTGAACACGCATAGCCAAAGAGAAAAGGAAATGAAAGAAAGGAAAACAGAAGAGAGTCAACAGAGTTAAAGGCAATATGGGAAGTAGAGTGTTTTCATCCCAGGTTAAAGTAAATATATAGCATTAGTGAAACAGTACAGTCAGCTGGACAAATGGAAGAGAAGTAAAACGTCTGAAACCCGTGCTAACAAAAGGACATTTGGGGAAAACCCTGGATGACCTTGCCAAGACAGGCAGAAGATACCAGTTGCAGTTTTTAGTTTTAGTTGCAGTCAAAAACAGGGAGATTATTATTTTATAAACATCACGAAAAACAGCACTGAGAAATAGGGCAACAAGCAGTTTATAAAAAAATAAACTAAAGCTATCTTTGGAAAAAGACGAGGTGCAAACAACATAACATTAGTAAGAGACAAGCAAGGGAAATCTCATCACCACAGCACAGAGGGGCAGGAAACAAGATGGACAGAGCACTTCACATCTCAAACCAATATACAAAGAAATGAACCACAAGAAAGCAGCAAAGAAGAAGCATGAATAAGGAACCACCAGAGATCAGGCTGAATGTTCCTGAGGCTGAAAGTGATCTTAGACGTAAAAACAGACATTCCACGAGAAAAAAAGACCACAAGAAATTATCATATTATTAAAAAACAGGATGGAATAACAAAAGAAGAAAAGCTAAGAAAAGAAAGGGAAAACGCTATCAAAGGGCTAAAAAAATGGAAAAAGCGCCTGGTCACGACAATCTAAAAAGAAAAGAAAGGAAAATAAATGCTGAGCTATTCAAGACAGGCACCCTGAACTAGCAGCAGAACAAGGATATTAGAAGTTATAGAAAGTATAAATAAAAAGGTTAATTGTGAGACAAGGAAAGTATTTAAAAACGTTTACAAGTAGTGGGAACATTTCTGGATATGACCTTGCTGCAAGACACAGAAAGAGAAGCAAGATGAGGGGGAATAGAAGATGAGAGGCAGGAGGAAAGAGAAGAGTACAAGTTAGAGCACTGAGAATAAGCACTGGAAATACAAGCACAGTTTTATTAAAATATATAAAGCTTGTTATCTTTGAAAAAAACGAGGTTGGCAGTTTTTTTGGAGTAAAGGAATAATTGTCAAAACTGCCAAGAAGGAGGCGAAACCTTGGACAGACTGCAACAAACTGGAGAGGAATGTACCCTCCTCTCAGTTCCCAGTAAAATACTAGGCTATCAAAGGATAATCATCCAGAGAAATTTTGAGCTAATTTCAAGACAGCACCCCTTGCTTTGTTGACCATAAACTGAGGGGAAAGAACAAGCGGGCTGGAGAGGAATTACCCTCCTCTCAGTTCAGGAAGAAATCATCCAGAGAAGATTGACCTTTAACTGTGCAAATCATATATTTGCCCTCAGGAACATTATAGAGCAGTGCTCAGAATGGCAGAGACAGCTGTACATTAAATTTGTTGATTTTGAAAAAGCTTTCGACAGCATACACAGGGACAGCCTATGGAAAATTCTGAGGGCTTATGGAATTCCCAGCCGCATTGTTTCCATTATACAAAGCCTCTATTCTAACTTTACGTGCAGTGTTAGATCGAGTAATGTAACTTTCGAAGTGAAAACAGGAGTACGACAGGGATGCCCCTTATCAACAACATTATTTTTGACAGTCATAGATTGGGTGATGCGCCAGACAACAGAGGGCAGTCCAAGAGGAATTAGATGGACAACGTTTTCTACACTGGAAGATTTAGAATATGCAGATGACATTGCACTACTCGCGCATTCACATCAACACATTCAAGACAAAACCGATAGACTGAATAAGTATGGCCAGCAGGTTGGCCTGAACATCAATTTGAAGAAGACAGAGGTCATGACACTAAATGTGGGCAATCCTGAGCCAATAACTGTAAGGAACCAGAAGTTAGAACAGACAGACACATTTACTTACCTAGGAAGCATAGTAATACCTGACGGCGGAACAAGCAAGGACATTAACAACAGAATGAATAAAGCGAGAACAGCCTTTGCTGTTCTCAACAACATTTGGAAGTCTTCCCAGTACAGCACAAACACCAAATTAAGACTGTATGAGAGCTGTGTACTTTCTGTGCTTCTCTATGGTGCGGAATGTTGGAGAGTAACAGAGAAGGAAATGTCGAACTGTCCTCCTTCCACACAATCTGCCTAAGGAAAATTCTCCGAATCTTTTGGCCAAACACCATCAGCAACCAAGAACTACTTATTCGGAGTAACCAGGAGGACATGCACACCATCATAGCTAGCATACGCTGGAGTTGGGTTGGCCACGTCCTCAGAAGGGACCCTGATACCATCACAAGAACAGCTATGCTATGGACCCCCGAGGGAAAGCGAAAGAGAGGCCGACCAAAAACAACTTGGCGGAGAACTGTGGAAGCTGAGATGCAAAGAATGAACCACAGTTGGGGCACTGTACGAAGGATGGCCGCCGACCGAGCAAAAAGGAATCAATTTGTTGCTGCCCTACAAGACGCCACCAGGCGTGATGGCCGCTGACTGCTTTGACGGTTGGTGGTTATGGATCATAGAAGAAGTTCTGTACATATACACGTGTGTTTTAACTATTAGACCCGCGGGGAGCTTTTCTTGAATTTATATAATTGAAGACGCGAGGTAGAAAATAGGGTAAACGTAAATTTATCGCGCGACAGATTATAATATGATTTGTATTGCATTTCATGTTTTTCTAACTTTTATACAGAATGATCATTCAACCTTGCATCCCAGCAATCAATTAATAAATTATATGCAGTGTCCTGCCGACTCAGTTCGATAACTCCAGTGACTTATGAATATTATTTAAAATTTAATCTTTGTGGCGATCTTGTTGAGATTCAGCTATCTGAAGTTTGCAGAAACAAAGCAAACACAAAGACTGTTTTAAAATCCCAATTCATAAAGTCGTTTTAAAGTTGTGAATGAGAACATAGATTTCCCTGAACACTGTTCGTCAAGTATTTTCACTGGATTTTTTACACAACCCCGAAGAATCCATACCACAGTGTTTAGTCTTTATCATCAAGCGTAAGAAGGTTTCACCACAGCGGCGAACCTAAGATACCCCACCAGTCTCACCACCTGCACCTACGACCGTGCCATTCCCTTGGAACTTTTTACATATAAACATAAAACAGTACATTAGGCTTCAACGTCCAGCGATTTCGGGACACTTTGTTAACTTCAAAAACCCGCTAATCTGGGGCTGTACACAGAAGAAAAGACCTTTACCTATGTCAATGTTATAGTGCTGTTTTTCGTTGTAATTTCTACGGAGTGCCAGATTCTACGAATCGGTAAGTGTGCGTGTATGACTGAGTGCTGACCATCACGAGAGTGCTTGAATGAAAGGAGATTTTATTTTTCCACCATTATAATAAAATGGTAATAATTTTTCCGTATTCATTGTATTGTTTTCTTTAAGTGGGATTTCCTAACTTTGTTTATTTTCCCCTCCCTTACGTCTGTTTAGTAAAGGGAAAACTCTTGGAGAACAATAAGATTTTTCTAACCCTACTAAGTACGGTAACACGTCCTTTTTCAGAGTAATTAAGTTTACTGTTGGGTTACATCATCTATTTTTCTGATAATTACCTATCTTTGGACTGGGTTTATCTCTGTCTATTAGAAGCGGGAAGGGCATATTGGATCTACTCTACACACCCCCCACCCACCTTGTTATTTGTATTTTCTGTACCTATGATATTTTTGCTTGTAAAAAAATGATACATGTCGTTGTTATGACTCTTTTCATAACACCATTTTCGGTCGCCCTCAAACTTTGGTTGTTGGGCTGATTTCCTATTTATTAATCTTTGTTACGACAACACAGGAAGGACGTCACGATTGTATGGGTATTTTCCTAGCGGACGTGGTTTGGTGGGCTATGACGGTTCTGAGGATCTCGTCACCGTGTCTCCATTGTGAGAATGCTGTGTATTATGTGCTCCTGGGTATGTACTTGAAATACTGGTTTTATAAGTGTATGTCAGCTAGGTAGTTTACGAGATAGAACCTAGTCTGATTGTATGTTATATGGACACGTCAGAGCTGAAGGAAAGTATATGTTAATATTAAATATTTCAGCATGATGACGGACATTGTATACTAGTCTACAAGACGTTAGACCTACTTATAGACAGGCTGATGAGAGCTTATGTCTTGTACATTGATGCATTTAAAAAGGAGCCAGTCATTGTAATTAAATTCTACATGTATGAAACGTTCACCAGGCATTATTCAGTTTTATACTGTTTCAATTGTCAAGTACGTTTCTTAGAACGCTGCTGAATGGACTGTGGTTCAATAACCCTAGACACCATGGACATCACAGTCCAGTATCTACTTCTACGCTTGAAAAGGACCCGCTACAGTCGTGACTGATTTTTTAATGATAAATAAACACGTAAAACTTATTTAGTACTGTGTTGGAATACTCAAGCCCAATTTACCCATATCTGTTTAATATAGTTTGTATTCACGTGCGTCTGTGTGTTTGAAGTACCAAATCGGTGTGAGCTTAGGTGTGTATCTGGAAACTGGCAAATAATTGTTTGACCAGGAGAGATTGAGGAGAAGATTGAGAGGAACGATTGTCGTAAAAGAGTCTGTCTTTACTCTCCCCAGCACGCTGTGAAGCAACTATTTACTCTCTAACCCTTTCTATCACTGAGCTGTCACCATCATTCTCCACTCTGAACGGGATCACTATTTCTAAGACTCTTTCTCTCAAAATAAATTTACGACAATAATTGGCTGGCTCGCCGGGATGTCGGGATTTTGAGTCTGATCTTAAAGTCTGGGTCTAACAAGATAGAGTGTGAGTGATCTGCCTGTTTGAGTTAGGGAATTAATTAAAAATAATTACACCCATAGACAACGCCTTTTAGTATTTGGGTCGTCCACACAGCATATTTAAAGGCTGTTTTCTTTCCACAGAGCAGGAAATTATGGATAAACAAAAATATTTGTTATTTAAATTATTCTCTGGCAGAGAAAATTAAAATTTTCTTTATAAGATTTGCTGGGATTGCGTGATTGGTTCTTCAGTCACTAAGGTTTTTCTGAAGTTAAAAGAGTTGAGCTTAGCTAAAGGCACCTTGTTCTGACTTCTTTAAGTCTAGTTAACAACGTCTCTTCTCATAAACTGACTTCAGGGGCGGAGTTTTGTGGCATAGAATTACAATTTAAGGGAAAAATTTTTTTTTCCTTTTAAATTGTTTTAATATAAATTTTTCTCTACTGTTAGCAAAAGTAGATTTTTTTCTAGTGTATCTTACCATTTTAACGTGGCATAGTCGCTTGCGTTAAGAGTCTTAAGTGACAATAATAGCAGCGATAAGTTTGCACATTACAAGGTAGGAGGTAACACAAGTAAATTTATACTTTGTGTTTTCTTCTCGTAGCGCCTTTGAGTTTTTTCCCTTTTTGTTCCTTCCTACTATTCTCTAGTAGTAGAAGCATACAGTTTTTTGACATGGCAGAAAGAATTAGGATGAGGTCCATGTTGAGACTGGATGCGAAGGAATCAAGATTAGAGGGCGAAGCAGCGAACGTGTTTGTAACCACGGAACTGGAAAGGTATGACGCGGAGCAACAGAGAGCAGAGAGGAAAGAAGCACAGGATAGAGCAGAGAAGAAGGAAGCAGAAGAGAGGGCAGAAGCTAGGAAGAAAGAAGCGGACGATCATCAATTGGAGCAGAAGAAAATTGAGGCAGAGATGGAAGCTCGCAGAGAAAGAGAGAAGGAGAGACAACGCGAGGAGAGAGACAAGGAGAGACAGCACGAATTGGCGCTTAAGGCTTTAGAGAGTCGGGGCGCTTCTACTTCAAATAATGGAGAGCCGTCTTCGCCCCAGTCTCAGTCAACGGATCTCTCCAGCACTCAATCTGCCCAATTAACTGCGATGTCTTTTGCTTTAGAGTCTTTTCCTAGCCCCAATGAGAAAAAGGACACCTTCCTAGAAAAATTCGAGAGGCTCGCAAATCTGTATGGGTTAGAGAGTTCCCGTTGGTCACTTAAACTCTCAACGACATTAAAAGGTAGTGCTTATGACGTATACACAAAGCTGGGAACCAACCAACATGATTACGACATGCTAAAGAAGGCCTTGCTAGAGCGGTTTGAGATGACCGCCCGAAAATTTCTGCAAATGTTCAGAAACAGCCGAAAAGAGAGCACGGAAACTTTTCCGCAGTTCTCTTCACGTCTCATGGGCTATTTGACGAAGTGTATGGATTTATCTGAATTACCTCTTACATATGAGGGACTTCTTGAACTTGTTCTTGTGGAGCAGATAAAGTCAACTTTGTCAAACGAAACCCGTAGATTTTTGGCTGATCAGGGCGCAGTCAGGCTTGAGGACATCCTCAATAAGGCAGAACGCTATACCAATGCAATGGCCGAACTTCCCAGCACTAAACGTAAACTCACAGATGAGCCATCTCGTAAACAAAATCTAGAGCAGTCATCCTATTCCTCAAATTCCTCTCAGAATTATAGTCAACGAGAAAATAATACCCAGAGACCTCCCCAGGAAAAATCGAAATTCTACAAAACCCGATTTCCCCCAAACAACAATTTTGATCAACCCACCAAGCCTACATGGCAGCGTGGCCACCAAGGTCAAGGAAAAAGGAAGACCCCTACACCAGGGACGTCTCATCAAGGCAAGCACACCGGGCCAAACCGCATCGGATGTCTGCATACAGCCTCGCAAGGTAGAGTCAATGTCAGTGATTCTCAACCTGAGGGGGACAGACCCTCAACGCGAGGGACTGTAATTTTGAATGGTACTTCAACTACGTGTCTTTTTGACACTGGATTAAGTTTTGATAGTATTGTCGCTAGGCACCTAGTCAAACCCGGTCAGGAGACAGAGGAAACCGTCAAACTTAGTGGAGTTTTCATGAGTGATGCACCCCGGACGCTTCCTATCGCACTGGTAGAGATACACTCTGATTTTGTCAGAGGTGTTATCAAAGCGGCCATAATGGATGATCCGATCTACCCAGTTATCCTGGGATGTAGATATGTGTTTGTTAGGAGACCGAAGGAGCCGATTGTGGCAGCGGTAAACACAAGAGGGAAAAATAAGAAGGAGGGGGAGCCTGCGCCAAATTTGTTGCCGAACGAACTGAAGGAGGCGCAAAAAAGGACCTTACTCTGGAGCCCTACTTTAGAAAACTGCCCATGGCTAAGGACCCCAGACACCCCGGAGACATCTTTTCTAAGGATGGCGTATTGTATCGTAGAACGGGCGACCCGGACACGGGGAATAACCAGCTCCTAGTACCGACGCAGTACAGAAGCCAGATCTTAGAAATGGGGCACTCTCTTCCCTTTAGCGGACACATGGGACAAAACGCCACTATTCAGCGAATAAAAAACCACTATTGGTGGCCAGGAATGAACTCTGAAATTATCAGGTACGTTAAATCCTGCGCCCAGTGCCAACATGTAGCACCCAAGCACTTTACACCCCCAGTACCTATGGGGCAAATGCCAATAGTGGGTACTCCATTTGAACGGGTTGCTGTCGACATCATTGGACCCCTGGAAAGGACCAAAAGAAGGAACAGGTTCATCATTACCTTAGTCGACACTTGCACAATGTGGGCCGAAGCTATACCGCAAACATGCACAGATTCCAAGCATGTCGCAGAAGCCCTCGTGCAAATGTATACACGGTTGGGATTCCCTCAACAAGTTTTGACGGACAATGGATCCCAATTCCGTAGCCTGTTAATGGAGGAGATCTTTAAGATCTTGAGGGCCAAACATATCCACACAAGTCCCTACCATCCGGCCGGAAATGGGCTCGTGGAACGTTTTAACGGCAGCCTCACCATGATGTTACGTAAGCTGGGTCAGGAGAAACCGGAAGACTGGGACCTATATATATCTGCTGCCTTATTCGCCTACAGAGAGGTTCCCCAAGCGTCTACGGGATTCGCGCCAGCTACACTTTTATTTGGAAGACCTATTAAGGGGCCACTAGAAGCCTTACTTCGGTCCCTGACAGACCAAAAGGCTGACGAGACAGTCGTCTCTGCAAGCAAGTATGTATCTGAGCTCAAGGAAAGGCTAAAGCTAGGATGGGATCTAGCTACGACCAACCTTAAGAAAGCCCGCGCTAAACATGCTAAAAGATACAACAAAGCTGCAAAAGAGAGAGAAAGTTTTGTTGCTACTTCCAACCGGAAGCAATAAACTTCGCATCGGATGGCAAGGACTCTTTACCGTTGTTGCGTGATAAATTCTCGCAACATCGTTTTATTACAATATCTATTTTATAACGCAAGGGCAACAACTGCTTGAAATTTATAGTCACTTTTCTCGGTAAGCATTTGTCTTCTCGCGTTGGTATTGAATGCAGTTAAGTTTTGAGCTGTGGTCTTTTTGCGCTGGACTGCGCATGACTGGTCTTGTTTTTTGGTCGATCGGTTTCCGCCCACCACTAGTGGAGTGAGCGATTTGAATGGCGAAAGAGATGCCTCGTTGAAGAGGGGATCTCCGCTATTTTTTGTTCTGTCAGGGATGTGTAGTCCTCTTAATGGATATTTCGTTTATTCGAGATAATACCTCTAGTGTTTCCCACATGTCGGGAGGCGTGATATTTCTGTGTATTTCCTGAAAGCAAGGTAAATTGACTTTTCATTAACTCTATCGATTTTGGGTCGTGAGCGATTTCGATTCATAGCCTGTCTTCGAAAGTCGTCGTCACGAGATGTTTTCCCAGCTCACATGTCGCTGTATTGTACTGCATCGGTTGATGCATGTTCCAAGGACCATTACTTGCTACTTTGTTAAATGAACTAGGTTTGGAAAACCTTTATTATCTAGAGGATATTTTTGAGGACATTATTTATACTTCGGCAGACGTGTCTGTCTTGCTGAAGTCAGACTAAGGAGAGTGAACTGATCTCATACATCTGGTTATCTCCTGGCTGTTATAGAAAAGGATGGAGTTTTTCACCTGACTACATTTACAGCACTATGAAATATAACATGCATCTCACTCATCATTGTAATGCTGTCTACCGTCTATTGCTGTATTGAATGTTGCTGTGATAATGACTGTTTGATGTGCCTACATATTCGCGTAACCATTTTGTCACTGTGGCGTCCACAATAAATAATGAAGAAAAACGTCAACGGCTGTTACAAGAATCATTGACTTTATACGTCGTGAGTTTACTGACGTCCTATGTGGATTGCCCTGTTATTTTTGTATGAACATTGTTTGACTGAACACATCTGCACACTACACAAAACCAGACATGCGGATACCATCCATCATCATATGGCATCACGCATCATTTGGTGGCCATAAGCTGGTTTGATTCTGGTACCAGCAAACACGGGGTCCCTTACCCACTTCATTTTCAACAAGAATTCATCAGCATCCTTCAAGAAATTAACATTCTTCAATACAGTCAACATCTTCAAAATTTTCAAAGTACTCGGCGTTGCCCGGTAAAAGTCAAAATTTCAACTTTTTGACGGAAACAAGAATTTGACAGTACCCGGCGTTGTTACATGTTGCCGGATAACTCGGACTGCTGTTATCTTTTACGCAAGTCAAGCAAGTTGCTGCTGTCAAGGTTCCAGTGCTGTCGTTTTTGTGAAGGTCAAGTGCCGGTTGAAACGGGTTGTTTTCTGAAGAAGGCCAAGTACCGATTTCCATCAACTTACTTTTGGATTAGAAGGTCAAGTGCCGAAACAACTCAACACACAGTATTTCAGAAGCTCTTGTACCATCGTGTTAGCAGTGGAAGCAGTTCAGATGTGCCATCATCGTTGGAGCTTCGCTCTTTAGGACGTTGATTGACATCCGTTTTCTGCTGTTCTACGATTGGAAGCCTATAAGTTAAGTGGCCTGTTTGTATGTAAACTGTGCCCTTATACTTCTGCTGAGTCTTCTGTGTATCATCTCATTCTATATGTTATATGTCTATATGTTATTTGTATATTTATATGTTTATATTTCAGCGGGTTCTCGGTTGGGTGGTGTCTCCGTTAGATTATGCCACGTCATAGAGGTCGTCTATTGTGAGCGTTTTCTGTAGGTTTGCAAATAATTTCCGATACTGGAATTTGCTAAGCGACTTCTGTTGCTATTTATGTTAGCTGTGATGACATGTTTTAATATTGTTTTCGTTATTATTTCGCATTCTTTAGTTTTGTTTTGATTTGTTTGTATTTGTTAGCCTACTCTTGTCTATAATTTAGTTTCATACAACATTTTTGTTTATACACTGTGGTGTCATGTATTTTGTTTAATTATAGCGCAGATATCGTCACATTTTTTGTGATATTTCATTAATTTCTGCTTTATTTTTAGTTGATTTCTGCGAACGTTTTTGTATTGTTGCTGATCTTTGTTATTGTTTACATTGTTATTGTTTACATTGTTTGCATTGTTTACATTTTCAATGTTTACATTCTGCATGTGTTTACATAGTCATTGTTTACAGTTATAGTAATTAGTTAATGGGCTATGCTAATGCACTGTTACTACTACACTGATGATAAATGAATGATGAATAGTGTCGTGCACTATTGAATGAGAAGTGCACTTATGATCAAGAATTGAGTGCTGATATTTCATATACAAGTTCTTTGATTGGAGACTTGTTTCCCACAGAGACTGGGATAATATAATGTGATGTGAATATACAAGTGCTTAATTAAGACTTGTTACACTTAGGTTTGAAATAAATTAGTTAATTATTTCAGGTTTTGGACTCATATGTTAGACAACATGTCTACATTTGAGCACTTTATTGAGCAGGGTAAATTGCTTGGGAAGACTGGTGATAAGTTAGAAGAATTTGCAACTGCTCGATATGATAAAGCAATGGAAGCTGAACAAAAGAAACTGCAGATGCAGGTGGATGAAAAAAGATTCCAAATGGAAATGGAAAAACAAAAAAGGGAATCAGAAGCTGAGGAGAGAAAACTCCAGCTACAGCTAGAAGCTGAAAAAAAAGACTTGAAAAAGAGGCTGAGACTTGAAAAAAAAAGAGGCTGAAAATAAAAGACTTGAAAAAGAGGCTGAAAATAAAAGACTTGAAAAAGAAGCTGAAAATGAAAGACTTCAAAAAGAGGCTCAGGCTGAGGAAAGAAGATTACAGAGAGAGTCTGATGAGAGGAAAGAGCAAAAAAAATGGAACATGAAGAAAAGGTCTTAGCTTTAGAGTTGGAAAAATTGAAATTGACGAGCATGAGTAATGGTAATGATTCAAACAAGGGTTCATCTTCTGGTAAGGCTAATAATGATACTTTTAAGATTAAGTTACCAACATTTAGTCCTTCCAGTGATGACATAATGTTCTATCTGGACAGATTTGAACAAGCATGTACAGCTCATAACATAGACAAAGCAAAATATGTTTATCAGTTATCAGGGATACTGACAGGTAAAGCTCTAAGTATATTAAATATGGTGGATGAACCTGACAAGAACAATTATGAGGTTGTCAGGGCCGCTTTGTTAAAGAAATATCAGCTTAACGAAGACGGCTATCGTCTACAATTTAAAAACATGTTACCTGAAAATGGAGTTGAATTCTCCGAGTTTATTGCAAGAATACGCATTACTTTCTCACGATGGGTTGAACTATCTAAGACGGAAAAAACTTATGAAGGACTTATGGACTTAATACTTAGAGACAAAGTCATGTCGTCTGTCAATGAGTCTTTCCTTGCTTTCCTTCATGAACGTAAACCTAAAACAATAAAAGAAATGGAAGATTTCTGTTGCCAATACGTAACTGCGCACCCACACATAACCATGGGTAACTCTAAGGTGAAAGAAGGTTTACCAGTTGCTTCGGCAGCTCCGTATGGCCAAAACTTTGCTCGTAGATTCCAACAAAATTTTGATAGAAAGAGTAGCGGTAATTTCTGTCAAAATCATGGAAATCAATTTCATGGTGATTCTTCTTCGAAGAATTGGAGACAACCTGATAGTACTCGTTACTATCACCCTAATAATTATAAGCATTTCAAAAGAGGATATGGTAATAGAGGTTATTCCTGCCGAAGACCTCAGAACCAAACAAATAGATGTTCGCATCAATGTGAACATGATAGTAATCGTGGAAACTGGAATTCGAACCAGGATAACAATTACAATAGAGACAATAATAACTGCAGAGATAATAATAACTCTGATAACTTCAGAGGTAATAATAGTCGGGGTAGATCTCAACACAAAAAAAAAGAGATATCAGCAGGCTAATGCTGTACAACAGGAAACTGAGGGAGCCTGTAATCATGTTGTTGATAGTAAAAACTTTGACGCTGTCACTGGTTCTGCTTTTGACTTTGAGAGAGCAAACAAATGCCCCCAATGCAGTACTTTATTCGAACCGGGTACCATAACTACTTTGAGTTGTGGTCACCCACTTCCCGCTCTTCCTGCTGCTGTTGCGCATGACGGGAGGGGTTCTTTAATTCTACATAAGGGTCTTGTTAATGATACTCCGGTCTCACTACTTTTCGATTCCGGATGCACCACTATTGGTGTTAGACAATCGCTTGTAGATCCATCTTGTGCTACAGGAAGGGTTATTAAATGTGTCACATTTGGCGGCACTCTAGAAAAATATCCTACTGCTGTAATTCGCATTGCCACTCCTTTCTTTACTGGAGATGTGCATGCTTGTCTCTTACCTAATCCTATTGCGGACCTTATTATTGGTCGTATTCACGGAGTTAGGGAGTGTACCCCACAGCAGATTGCTGCTTGGGAAGATAATAACATGCAAGCTACAAATGCAGTAGTTACAAGAGCACAAGCTCTACAAACACCCGAAACTTCACTGAATAGTGATAATGAAGTTGATAGCCAAGATAGTCACTTAGTAATCACTCGTGACTCTTTCATAAAATTGCAAGAAGAAGATCCTTCTTTAAAAAAAATTCTTCGTTCTTGCGAAGAAAGGTGATCCGAATCAGGATACAAATAGAAAATCTTGGATTGCAATGAGAAACGGCGTACTTGTACGTATGGTACAAGATTCGACTACGTCGGCACATTCGCAAATTCTTGTTCCCAAGAGCATGAGTGCAAATATTACAACATGCTCATGACTCGCAATGTGCTGGACATATGGGTTTTTCCCGTACGAAGTCGAGAGTCCTTGCGGCTTTCTTTTGGCCTTTTGTCAATAAGGACATTCGTATTTACTGCCGATCATGCAAGGTATGTCAGGAGGTCAAATCTAGAGGACCACGACATGCTGCGCCTATCCAGGCTGCTGACATTCCTATTCGGCCGTTTCAGAAAATGGCCATAGATATTATTGGCCCTTTTAAGGTCAAGTCGGCCAGAGGACATCAGTTTATCCTTACATGTGTCGATATGTGCACACGTTGGCCAGAGGCTATTCCTCTTAAGAGCATATCTACTACAGATATCGCAGATGCTCTTTGGTTGATATTTTTTCTCGCTTGGGGTTCCCCAGAGAAATATTATCAGACCATGGCACTCAACTCATATCTGACACTATGTCACAGGTAATGTCTACCTTACATATTGAACGATCTCTCAGTAGTATCTACCATCCTATGTCTAATGGGTTAGTTGAGCGTCTGAATAGAACGCTCAAGACTTTGCTTGGTAAGATAACTGAAGATCATCCTCAAGATTGGGACAGGGTTTTACCCGCGGCTCTCTTTGCCTATAGAGAAGTCCCTAATGAACACACAGGATTTTCTCCCTTCGAACTTGTCTTTGGCGCGCGTCCACGCGGCCCTATGTCTTTATTACACGATCTCATCACTGCCGATGATATTAGCGATGAAACTCAATCCTCATATGAGTATGTCATTGCTCTTAGACAAAAGATCATTGAGGCATGTAAGCTAGCAACTGCTTCATCAGAAATTGCTAAAGAGAAGGCAAGACAGTTTGCTAACAAGAATAGATGTCTACGACAACTTTGTCCAGGTGACAAAGCATTCGTCCTACTCCCCAGTAGGGAAAATAGACTTCTTATTGCATGGAAAGGTCCGTATGCAATAGTCTCTCGGATTTCCGATGTTGACTATGTGGTCGATATTGATGGAAAGCATAAAACTTTCCACATAAACATGCTTTCGGAATTTCACGAACGTCCGGACTATTTGCTGCCTATTTTCCAGGCAACGGATGATGCTCCTGCACCTCACGGTCATTATTCATCCCTGTCTGTCATACAGGATGAGGAATCTACCTTCTCTGATGTTAACCTTCCCCTTCCAGTGGTTCCATTACATTCTACGGAATCTTGGAAAAACGTTTCTGTTTCTCCTAATCTTTCTGGTGACGAACATCGACAAGTCTCGTCGATGTTACAAACATTTCAGGATGTTCTCACTGACATTCCTGGACACACAGATGTCATAGAACATGACATAATTCTTACCGACAATAATCCAATTAGGGTTAGGCCTTATCCTATTCCTATACACTTTCAGTCGCAAGTGGAAAAGGAATTGGATGAAATGATTCAATTAAATATAATTGAACCATCGACTTCACCATATTCTTCTTCCATGGTTATTGTCCGGAAGAAGGATAAGAACATACGAATTTGTGTTGATTATCGCAAATTGAATCAGGTCACAAAGTTCGATGCTGAACCGATGCCTTTGTTAGAAGATCTACTGATTAGACTTTCTAATTCTAGATTCTTCACTAAACTTGACTTGTCTAAAGGTTATTGGCAAGTGCCTTTAGCAGAGCATGCCAAACCTCTTACTGCTTTTTCTACACCTAGGGGTCTATTTCAATGGAATGTTATGCCTTTTGGTCTCATGAACGCCCCTGCCACTTTCGTTCGCATGATGCGTCGAATTCTGTCACATCGTTCGGATGTCATCGCATACTTAGATGACATCTGTCTCTTCAGTGATACCTGGGAAGATCACTATTTAGGGTTATATGACTTACTGTCCACTCTACGTGAGAATAATTTGACAGCGAAACCTTCTAAAGCTTTTGTTGGTTTTGGTGAAATCTCTTTCCTGGGTCATCGTGTTGGTCATGGTCTCTTGAAGACAGAAGACCACAATACTTCCAAAATACTGAACATCTCTGTTCCTAAAACGAAGAAACAAGTTAGGAGTCTCTTAGGTTTAATTCAATTTTATGGGAGATTTATTCCAAATTTATCTTCGATCATGGCACCTCTCTCAACATTGTTGAAGAAAGGTTCGCCTAATCTGGTCCGTTGGTCTGAAGAATGCCAATCTTCACTAGACCAAATCAAGAATATATTTTCTTCTCCTCCCATCTTAAGATTACCTACTCTTGATAGGACTTTTGTTCTTCGGAGTGATGCTTCATCCACTGGGATTGGAGCAGCACTGATGCAAGAATATGCAAATACTCTGCATCCTGTTATGTACATTTCTAGAAAACTAAATGCGGCAGAGAGGAACTACTCGGTTTTAGACCGTGAGTTGTTAGCGATGGTTTGGTCAATTCTAAAGCTACAAAGATTCCTCCTGGGCGCACATTTCATTCTAGAGACTGATCAGAAAGCTCTTACAGCTATTCAGACTAAGAATTTGAAGAGTTCGAGATCCACTCGATATGCTATAGCTCTTCAACCTTTTCACTTCACGGTACGAGCTATCCGTGGTGCGGATAATGTGATGGCTGACATTTTGTCTAGATGCCCACATGACTCCAACTAATACTTCTGTCCTATATTTCCATATATTACAGAGTCATAACACACCTATATTTCTACAATAGATTAGCACATCTGTACTTACTTTATATGTACACACTATCGTGCTTTGTTGTCATCTTCTTCTGTTCGTTTTTTAAGATGATAGAGGAGGACTGAGTAGTTAATATAAGGGCCGTTAGTTTACTAAACAGCCACAATTATTAATAATGTATTGTACCTTATGAAGCATATTAGTTATTAATTAGCATTATATTGCTTGTACTTTCTCAGAATGTCATTGTTGAGCTGAGGACTTACCTTACTAGTATCAAGCATGACGAGTTCTAGATTGTGTACTTACCCTCGGAATACCAGAGCATATGTCCTGGATCGTCATGTAGTTTAACTTTACTATGTACTTATGTCATTACATGTCAAAGAATGTACTATTTAAATTTTCCTATCAGATTTGTACATCCATTTTTAAAGACAATATTAGAGTATGCTGTTTAATGATGATTATGGTAACTTGCATACGTATATTGTGTTTACATGCTAACGTGATGTGTGTTGGTGACACCTCCCCGATGTGAATATTTTTTGAGACATATTTATTTTTCTGTTGAGGTATATCCTCACCAGACACTCTATATTTAGCCTCATGTTAGGCAATTTAATTAATTATCAGCGCATAATTCGTGCGTTTTGAGCCGCTTATCGCATGCTCTTTGATATTTAAAAAAAAAAAAATATGTTCCACATTTTTTTTTTTCGGGAGGAGGTGGTGATATGTTGCGTGATAAATTCTCGCAACATCGTTTTATTACAATATCTATTTTATAACGCAAGGGCAACAACTGCTTGAAATTTATAGTCACTTTTCTCGGTAAGCATTTGTCTTCTCGCGTTGGTATTGAATGCAGTTAAGTTTTGAGCTGTGGTCTTTTTGCGCTGGACTGCGCATGACTGGTCTTGTTTTTTGGTCGATCGGTTTCCGCCCACCACTAGTGGAGTGAGCGATTTGAATGGCGAAAGAGATGCCTCGTTGAAGAGGGGATCTCCGCTATTTTTTGTTCTGTCAGGGATGTGTAGTCCTCTTAATGGATATTTCGTTTATTCGAGATAATACCTCTAGTGTCTCCCACATGTCGGGAGGCGTGATATTTCTGTGTATTTCATGAAAGCAAGGTAAATTGACTTTTCATTAACTCTATCGATTTTGGGTCGTGAGCGATTTCGATTCATAGCCTGTCTTCGAAAGTCGTCGTCACGAGATGTTTTTTCCCAGCTCACATGTCGCTGCATTGTACTGCATCGGTTGATGCATGTACCAAGGACCATTACTTGCTACTTTGTTAAATGAACTAGGTTTGGAAAACCTTTATTATCTAGAGGATATTTTTGAGGACATTATTTATACTTCGGCAGACGTGTCTGTCTTGCTGAAGTCAGACTAAGGAGAGTGAACTGATCTCATACATCTGGTTATCTCCTGGCTGTTATAGAAAAGGATGGAGTTTTTTCACCTGACTACATTTACAGCACTATGAAATATAACATGCATCTGACTCATCATTGTAATGCTGTCTACCGTCTATTGCTGTATTGAATGTTGCTGTGATAATGACTGTTTGATGTGCCTACATATTCGCGTAACCATTTTGTCACTGTGGCGTCCACAATAATGTTTGACTGAACACATCTGCACACTACACAAAACCAGACATGCGGATACCATCCATCATCATATGGCATCACGCATCACCGTCCTTAAAAAGATCTCACGCACCAATTACAAGATCTCCATTAAAGGAAAGGAGAAGGTCTTTCACGTAAATCTCCTTAAGAAATATTTGGAAAGACCAGTGCCATCCTCCGAGCATCTGGCTGTCGCCATAGCAACGGAAGACGAGGAAGATGATGATGGTTGCATGGAGTACCCAGTGCAACCCACAGAATCCTTTAAAGATGTCAAGTTCGGCGACAATCTCTCACCAGAACAACAAACAGAAACCAGGGCGCTACTAAAACAGTACAGTGCAGTCTTAACGGATGTACCTGGTCGAACAAATCTCATCGAATTTGATATGAAATTAACAAACGAGACCCCTGTTCGAACCAGAGTTTACCCCATCCCGTATGCTAAAACTGATGCACTTCGCGGAGAAATCGACAAGCTGCGTCAGGCAGGTATTATCAGTGAGTCTACATCTCCTTACAGTTTGAGTGTAGTACTGTTGCAGAAGCCCAATAAGGAAGTTCGGCTGTGTATAGATTACCGGTTGCTAAACACTGTGACGGAATTCCAGCCCAAACCTCTCCAAACTGTTTATGAGTTGTTCACCAAGCTTAGCAAAGCAAAAATTTTCTCCAAGATTGACCTCAGTAAAGGTTACTATCAAATACCAGTCAAGGAGGAAATTAAACCTTTGTTAGCTTTCAGCACCAGTGAAGGACATTACACATTTAATTTGATGCCGTTCGGATTGCATAACGCACCAGGAGTGTTTACCAGGATGATGAGGAAGCTTCTAGAACCTTTGCAAAGTCCCCAGATCCATAATTTCATGGATGACATATTAATTGCATCGGAGACCTACGACGAACATATTGCTACGGACGCTATGCTCATCAGGAGACTACAGGAAACTGGTCTCACAGCCAGACCTAGCAAATGTCTCATCGGGTTTCAAAAGCTAGACTTCCTGGGGCATACTATCTCTCACGGCTGTAGTTGGCCAGTTAAGAAGAACGTGGAGAAAATAATTGCAGCTAAAAGGCCCCGAACCAAGAAAGACACTCGTTCCTTCCTGTTACGCACGGATCATTATTATTTTTCGTTTGTATAAACATTTTTCATATGTATGATCATTTTTTTGACTGAAGTGTGTATTATGTTTTCTATGGTCAAAGGGACATAATCCGAGTTATCGAAACTACAATTTTTTAGGAGTTTGCCTTCTCTTGTATAGAGACACGTTCGGTCTATAATTTCTTGAACGAAGCGTGACCACATCTCCTTATTTGGTAGTATCAGTCAACTATGGTAGATGTCTGAAACCTTTCTTAACGCTTCTTTTCATGACCATAAAAGGCGCGACTGTGTAAGACTTTTATCTCGAATGTTCTTAGAATCGTCTTATTGTGAACGGCAACTCAGAGATTGTCGTTCTGCGCATGTCAAAAGCTGGGAGATCGTCCTGTGTGTTCCGCCCAGTTCGGGGCGGTGAGAAATGGCTTAAGAAGCGAGCAGACGCGACCTGCGTCTTGTGATTCTCTGAGGGAAATACATTGTCGTTGTGAGTTAGTTAGCTAACTAGACTATTTCCCAGTATTATTCACGCCTGCCTGGAGGCATATGTTCATGGTTGATTTTCCGAAATAAGGTAATTCCTCTTGTATCGAACTTTATGCTATCATCTAGAGGTTCGTCATTTTGTCGCCTATTTGATCGCCTGTGTGATTCAAAATGGAGAGGTACTTTGACTAGGATTAAGTCACCGGTATCTTTATACCTGAACTAGTTAAATATATATGGGTCGCTCTAGACCAACAAGACTAGTGTCTGTGTTCCAGGATTCGTTATATCAGAGATCACGTCCAAGTCAGATGGTTAGACTTAGGAACATTATAAAGGTCGAGCTGACCTGTAGCCCATGTATGCTATTCACGTGCAGACAGTGAACGGACTTATTGTATACAACTGATCTGCTAGCATCAGAATGGGAGCATTTATTATTGTTTATGAACATTGAAGATCTGTAGCTGACACTGTTGCAGAAGTTATAGAAATTATTATTATTTATACAGCTTCACGAACTAGAACTCTATGATTTATGAATTTCTGAATCTATTGAACTGTGATGTCTTATGACGCATATATACAACAGCTGTCATTGCTGACTACAGAAATTGTTTTCAATGTGCCATATCATCTTGCTGAACTCGTTAACTATGTTGATGTCATAAGTATCATGACTGTTTTGTGGCGTGCAATAAATGAAAGAAACTTATACAACGAAGTTACCCTTCTATGACTCTACACGTCATGTTGCCTGTGTGATAACCCTGTGAACTGTTCCACTACCACATACACAGCAACATCCTAAATCAGAGAAGACACCTACATCTTACACTTTAATACCAGGTGTCGATAAGGGTGGCAAGTTACCACTTCAGCTCAAATCCACCCTTATCATTTTTGGTGGCCAGAGCTGGTTCTATCATCTGATATTTTGGCGCACCATATCATTTTTGGTGGCCATAGGTTGGTTCACTCTGATTCCAGCTATCAAGGGGGTCAGCAAACCCAGACATCATCATCATACTAGATACAACTACAGCATCAACTACCACCTTACAAGAAATTTTATTGAAAGTATCCGGATTTTCTGACAGTTGCTGATTTTGAAACTACCCGGCGCTGCTCGGCAATATTGAAGTTTATGTAAAATTAGAAGGACAAGTACCGAGCGAATGGATTTCCTGATCTGGTGAAAAGAAGGACAAGTGCCGTAACAACTGTTCCGGTCTCAGGGGTACTGTTGCGGGTTCAGAAGGTCAAGTGCCGGTTAAATCAATTTAGAAGATTCAGAAGGTCAAGTGCCGTAACAACTGTTGCAGTATTAGAAGCTCATTTCCTTCGTCATGGCTGTTTATGGGAGCAGAAGTTAATCAACGTTGGATCATTATCCTCAGAATGCTGATTACATCCTGTTCTGCACCGTGCTGACGCTGGATTTATAGAAGTTAAGTGGCCTGTTTTGTTTGTGAACTGTGCCCTTATGTTCTAACTGAGCCTTCTGTACTTTCACACTTTTTCCTATTGTTTTCATGATACATGTTTATATGTTATATGTTATTTGTTATTTGTATATTTATATGTTTATATTTCAGCGGGTTTTCTCGGTTGGGCGGAGTCTTGCAGTAGAAGATACCACGTCACAGAGGTTCTACTGTTAGCGTTTTCGTTAGGGACTGTGCGAATTTCCTACAGTGAAATTTGCTAGCGACAATCGTTGCTATATCTGTTTAGTTGTGACGAGTTGTGCTTTATTTTTGTTTCTTGTATATATAGATTTTTTTTCTTTTTTCTTTTCTCTCTTTCTTTGTGTTTTTTAGTTTCGATTTCGATTGTTTGTATTTGTAGGTCTCCCCTTTGCTATTATTCAGTTCTTTAAGTATATTTTTGTGTATACACTGTAGCGTCATTTGTTAGTCATATCTTCGCATATTTCTTTTTAGTTTTGCTGTTTGTGTATTTGACTTATGCGAATGTTTTCGTATTGTTTGATCTTTGTTGTTGTTTACATTGACTTTGATCTTTGTTGATTGTTTACATTGACTCTGATCTTTGTTATTGTTTACATTGACTCTGATCTTTGTTGTTGTTTACATTGACTCTGATCTTTGTTGTTGTTTACATTGACTTTGATCTTTGTTATTGTTTACATTGTTGGTGACCTTTGTTATTGTTTACATTGTCTTGTTATTGTTTACATAGTTCTTGCATAGTTAGCTTTCACTATTGTTAATATATGCTCATGCACTATTGGTCTATAGTGCACTTATCATAACTAACTGGTGTTTTTTGCTTATGCACTATTGTAGTGCAGTTATGATAAATAACTGATGGTTATGCACTGATTTGAGTAGTGCACTGTTAATTAAGAGGTGACTTGTGATATTATTATACATTTGATAATACAAGTTGGTGTCAACTCCTGTTTCCCACAGAGATTGGGTTCAACATAGAGATTATACAAGAACTTTATTAAGTCTTGTTGCTATTTAACATTGAAATAAGATAATTAATTATTTCAGGTTCTGTACTCACATTTTAGACATCATGTCTACATTTGAGTACTTTATTGAGCAGGGTAAAGCCCTTGGGAAGACAGGTGATAAGTTGGAAGAATTTGCGACTGTTCAATATGCCAAGGCATTGAAGTCGGAAGAAAAGAAAATGAAAGAACAAACTGAACAAAAGAGAATAGAGGCTGAAATAGAACAAAAGAAACTGCAGATGCAGGTGGAGGAAAAAAGATTTCAAATGGAAATGGAAAAAACAAAAAAGAGAAGCTGAAAATAAGAGACTTGAAAAAGAAGCTGAAAATAAGAGACTTGAAAAAGAAGCTGAAAATAAGAGACTTGAAAAAGAAGCTGAAAATAAGAGACTTGAAATAGAGGCTGAAGAAAAAAAGTTACAGGCCCAGGCTGAAGAAAGAAAGTTACAGGCCCAGGCTGAAGAAAGAAAGTTACAGGCCCAGGCTGAAGAAAGAAAGTTACAGGCTGAGGCTGAAGAAAGAAGGTTACAAAGAGAGGCTGATGAGAGAAAAGCAAAAATGGAACATGATGAAAAAGTCTTAGCTTTAGAGTTAGAGAAGTTAAAGTTATTGAACACTGGTAATGCTAATGATGCAAATAAAGTGTCAAATAAGACTAATGCTAAGGATTTCAAGCTTAATCTACCAGCATTTAATCCCTCAATCGATGATATAACATTTTATCTAGATAGATTTGAAAGTGCATGTAATGTGCATAATATAGATAAAACATTATATGTGTATCATCTGTCCAAGATACTTAGAGGTGATGCTTTGACTTTGTTGAGTATGGTAGATGTGCCTGACAAAAACAACTATGAGGTTGTCAGGGCGGCATTGTTAAAGAAGTACCAACTTAACGAGGACGGATATCGTCTTAAATTTAAAACCATGTTACCAGAAACTGGAGTTGAATTCTCTGAATTCATCTCAGGCATCCGTCTTACTTTTTTACGATGGGTTGAGTTGTCTAAGACAGAAAATACATTTGAAGCTCTTATGGATTTACTACTTAGAGATAAGGTTATGTCTTCTGTTAATGAAGCTTTTCTATCTTTTCTTCATGAGCGTAAGCCTAAAAACATAAAAGAAATGGAAGAATACTGTAGCCAGTATGTTACTGCGCATCCGCACATAACCATTAGCAACTCTAAGGTGAAAGAAGGTCTGCCAGTTGCTTCGGCAGCACCTTATGGCCCAAATTTTATGCGTAAATTTCAGGGTAGCCAGAAAAATTTCAATAAAAAGAGTAATCGTAATTATGCCCAGAACCATAGTGATCAATTCCAGGGTGATTCTTCTTCCCAGAACTGGAGACAACCGAATACTACACGTTATTCTACTCCGGTTAACTTTAGAAATTTTCACAAAGGTAATCGGTATAGAGGGAAATATTTTATGCAGAGACCTCAATACCAAGATAATAGAGGTTCTCAACAGCATAGAGATAGTAATGACAGTTATGGAAACTGGAACTCAAACCAGGATAAAAATTACAGTAGGGACTTTAATGATAATTGCAGAGGCAATAATGGTCGCGGTAGATCGCAACATAAGAGAAAAAGATATCAACAGACAAACTCTGTTCAACAAGAATCTCAGGGAGCAGATAAAACAGGTTAATAATGATAAAGACCATAATGCTATCGGATGCTCATCTTTTGATTTTGGTAGGGCAAATAAATGTATCCAATGCAGTACTTTATTTGATCCGAAAACCGTTAGTACTCTAAGCTGTGGTCATCCTTTGCCCGCTCTTCCTGCTAATGTTGCTCATGATGGGAGAGGTTCTCTTATATTACATAAGGGGCTAGTAAATAGTAATCCAGTCTCAGTGTTGTTTGATTCTGGATGTACTACTGTCGGCGTTAGGCAATCTCTTGTAGATCCATCCTGTGCTACAGGAAAAGTCATCAAATGTGTCACATTTGGTGGCACGTTAGAAAAGTATCCTACTGCTATAATACACATTGCTACTCCTTTCTTCACGGGAGAGGTCCACGCGTGTCTACTTCCAAACCCTATTGCGGACCTTATTATTGGTCGTATTCACGGAGTTAGGGAATGTACCCCACAGCAGATTGCTGTTTGGGAAGAGCAAAACATTGAAGCTACCATGCGGTGGTCACAAGAGCACATGCTCTGGATCCACCTCAAACTTCATTAACTAATAATGATGAAGTAAATGACCAAGATAGTCACTTGACTATTACACGTGACTCATTTATCAAATTGCAAGAAGAAGATCCTTCTTTACAAAAATTCTTCATTCTAGCAAAAAAAGGTGATCCTAATCAGAACACTAATAGGAAATCTTGGATTTCTATGAAGAACGGCGTACTTGTACGTATGGTACAAGACTCGACTACGTCCACTCATTCACAAATTCTTGTGCCTAAGAGCATGAGATTGCAAATATTGCAACATGCTCATGACTCGCAATGTGCTGGACATATGGGTTTTTCCCGTACAAAGTCGAGGGTTCTTGCGGCTTTCTTTTGGCCATTTGTGAGCAAGGACATACGAATGTACTGTCGCTCTTGCAAAGTATGTCAGGAGGTCAAATCTAAAGGACCACGACATGCTGCGCCTATCCAGGCTGCTGACATTCCTATTCGCCCTTTTCAAAAAATGGCAATAGATATTATCGGTCCTTTTAGAATTAAGTCGGCTAGAGGACATCAATTATCCTTACATGTGTCGATATGTGCACACGTTGGCCAGAGGCAATACCTCTCAAGAGCATCTCAACTGCTGATATCGCAGACGCTCTTTGGCTGATATTTTCTCGCTTGGGTTTTCCCGGAGAAATATTGTCAGACCATGGCACTCAACTTATATCAGACACTATGTCACAGGTAATGTCTATGCTACACATTAAAAGGTCTCTCAGCAGTATCTATCACCCAATGTCTAATGGGTTGGTCGAACGTTTAAATAGGACTCTGAAAACTTTACTTGGTAAAATAAACTGAGGATGATCCTCAGGATTGGGACAGGGTCTTACCCGCGGCTCTCTTTGCGTATAGAGAGGTCCCCAATGAACATACGGGGTTTTCCCCTTTTGAACTTGTCTTTGGCGCGCAACCGCGCGGCCCTATGTCTTTACTTCACGATCTAATCACTGCCGATAATATTAGCGATGAGACTCAATCTTCTTATGAGTACGTCATTGCTCTTAGGCAAAAGATCATCGAGGCATGCAAACTAGCAACTTCGTCTTCAGAATTTGCTAAAGAAAAGGCAAGGCAGTTTGCAAATAAGAATAGATGTCTACGACAACTTTGTCCAGGTGACAAAGCTCTCGTTCTACTTCCTTCAAGGGAGAACAGACTTCTAATTGCATGGAAAGGTCCATATGCAATAGTCTCCAAAATTTCTGATGTCGACTATGTTGTCGATATTGATGGAAAGCATAAAACTTTCCACATAAATATGCTCACAGAATTTTATGAAAGACCTGACTATTTGCAGCCTATTTTCCAGGCTACGGACAATTCACAAGCAACTCATGGTCAGTACTCATCTCTGTCAGTTATACAGGATGAGGAAACTACTTTTTCTGATGTCAATCTTCCTCTTTCTATGGTCCCACTTTATTCTACGGAATCTTGGAAAAACGTGACCGTTTCTCCAAATCTTTCCGCTGAGGAACATCGACAAGTTTCTTCGATGTTGCAAACATTTCAGGATGTTCTTACAGACATCCCGGGACACACATGTCATAGAACATGACATTGTGCTAACTGATCACAATCCTATCAGAGTCAGACCATATCCAATACCTATCCATTTCCAGTCTCAAGTCGAAAAAGAGTTGGATGAAATGATACGTTTGCAAATCATTGAACCATCCACTTCAGCATACTCTTCGTCTATGGTTATTGTTCGAAAGAAGGATAATAACATTCGCATTTGCGTAGATTATCGCAAATTGAACCAAGTTACGAAGTTCGATGCTGAACCTATGCCTTCATTAGAAGAGCTACTCAATAAACTTTCTAATTCTAGATTCTTTACCAAACTAGATTTGTCTAAAGGTTATTGGCAAGTCCCGCTAACTGAACGTGCCAAACCTTTTACAGCTTTTTCTACACCTAGGGGTTTATTCCAATGGAATTTCATGCCTTTTGGTCTTATGAACGCCCCTGCTACATTCGTACGCATGATGCGGCGAATTCTCGCATATCGTACAGATGTCATAGCATACCTAGATGATATCTGTCTATTCAGTGATTCTTGGGAAGATCATTATTTGGGTTTATACGAATTACTGTCTACTCTTCGCGAGTATAACTTGACTGCAAAACCCTCTAAAGCCTTTATAGGATTTAGCGAGATTTCTTTCCTAGGTCATCGGGTTGGTCATGGTCTTTTAAAGACAGAGGACCACAATGTTTCAAAAATACTTAACATTTCGGTCCCTAAGACGAAGAAACAAGTAAGGAGTCTATTAGGTTTGATTCAATTCTACGGACGATTCATTCCGAATCTGTCCTCCATTATGGCACCGCTTTCTACTTTATTGAAGAAAGGGTCGCCTAATCTGATCCGCTGGTCTAAAGAATGTCAATCCTCATTGGACCAGGTTAAAGCCCTATTTTCATCTCCACCTATTCTTAAGTTACCTACTATTGAGAAGACTTTTGTTCTTCGAAGTGACGCCTCGTCAACAGGGATTGGGGCAGCACTAATGCAGGAGTATTCTGATACTTTGCATCCGGTGATGTATATCTCTAGGAAATTAAACGCTGCAGAAAAGAATTACTCGGTTTTAGACCGTGAGTTATTGGCTATGGTATGGTCTATTCTGAAGTTACAAAGATTTCTTCTAGGCGCACATTTCATTGTGGAAACCGACCAGAAAGCGCTTACTGCTATTCAGAGCAAAACTTGAAGAGCTCGAGGTCCACTCGTTATGCCATAGCTCTTCAACCATTTCATTTCTCGGTTCGAGCTATCCGTGGTTCGGATAATGTAATGGCAGACATTCTGTCCAGATGTCCACACGATTCCACATGATTCTTCTGTCATATATATATATTTCCTGATATACAGTCCAATGTTATAATGACATGTTAGTAGATTTTGTCTCACTTTTTTTTTTTGAGGGAAATTTATAACATTGTACCATGTAATTATCTAAGAAGGCTTAGTTAGTGATATACGGGCCAAAAGATCACTCGGCCACATTTAAATAAATTATTTTCAGGATTGTATTAAGAAATTTACCAGTTGTCTTTAAGATTTGTGTTATTGATATTTTCGCAGCACATCATTGAAGTCTGCGAGTTTATGTCCATTGTGGAACTTTGAGGATATCAAGTCCTGTCCTACATTGGGAGCGGATGATGTCCACATCTTCTTCTATTGAATGTTTTATGTCACCGAAGAGCAACACATTGTATGATAACACATAATATATTTAATTTCATATATTGGTATGAGAATAATTTGATTGTCATTATGTTGTTGCCATCATTGTGGCGTGTGTTGGTGGCACCTTCCTGGAATATATCAGCGTATACTTAGATAAATTTTTTCTCTAAGGATCTGAGATATGATCTCAGTGTCGCTCCATGCGTTGAGCTAATTTGTTAGGTATATATCCACGCATCATACGTGCGTTAGGAGCCTAGATTTTTTCCGGCTCCAGGATTTAAAAAAAAAAATGTTTCATTTTTTTTTTCCAGGGAGGGTGCGGTAATGTTACGCACGGATCATTATTATTTTTCGTTTGTATAAACATTTTTCATATGTATGATCATTTTTTTGACTGAAGTGTGTATTATGTTTTCTATGGTCAAAGGGACATAATCCGAGTTATCGAAACTACAATTTTTTAGGAGTTTGCCTTCTCTTGTATAGAGACACGTTCGGTCTATAATTTCTTGAACGAAGCGTGACCACATCTCCTTATTTGGTAGTATCAGTCAACTATGGTAGATGTCTGAAACCTTTCTTAACGCTTTTTTTCATGACCATAAAAGGCGCGACTGTGTAAGACTTTTATCTCGAATGTTCTTAGAATCGTCTTATTGTGAACGGCAACTCAGAGATTGTCGTTCTGCGCATGTCAAAAGCTGGGAGTTCGTTCTGTGTGTTCCGCCCAGTTCGGGAGTTTAGAAATGGTTTAAGAAGCGAGCAGACGCGACCTGCGTCTTGTGATTATCTGAGGGAAATACATTGTCGTTGTGAGTTAGTTAGCTAACTAGACTATTTCCCAGTATTATTCACGCCTGCCTGGAGGCATATGTTCATGGTTGATTTTCCGAAATAAGGTAATTCCTCTTGTATCGAACTTTATGCTATCATCTAGAGGTTCGTCATTTTGTCGCCTATTTGCTCGCCTGTGTGATTCAAAATGGAGAGGTACTTTGACTAGGATTAAGTCACCGGTATCTGTATACCTGAACTAGTTAAATATATATGGGTCGCTCTAGACCAACAAGACTATTGTCTGTGTTCCAGGATTCGTTATATCAGAGATCACGTCCAAGTCAGATGGTTAGACTTAGGAACATTATAAAGGTCGAGCTGACCTGTAGCCCATGTATGCTATTCACGTGCAGACAGTGAACGGACTTATTGTATACAACTGATCTGCTAGCATCAGAATGGGAGCATTTATTATTGTTTATGAACATTGAAGATCTGTAGCTGACACTGTTGCAGAAGTTATAGAAATTATTATTATTTATACAGCTTCACGAACTAGAACTCTATGATTTATGAATTTCTGAATCTATTGAACTGTGATGTCTTATGACGCATATATACAACAGCTGTCATTGCTGACTACAGAAATTGTTTTCAATGTGCCATATCATCTTGCTGAACTCGTTAACTATGTTGATGTCATAAGTATCATGACTGTTTTGTGGCGTGCAATAAATGGAAGAAACTTATACAACGAAGTTACCCTTTCTATGACTCTACACGTCATGTTGCCTGTGTGATAACCCTGTGAACTGTTCCACTACCACATACACAGCAACATCCTAAATCAGAGAAGACACCTACATCTTACACTTTAATACCAGGTGTCGATAAGGGTGGCAAGTTACCACTTCAGCTCAAATCCACCCTTATCACTTCCTATCACTATGTGCATACTATCAGAAATACATCCAGAACTTCAACGGACTGACGGCACCTCTGACGGACCTCACAAAGAAAGGTTGTCTGGATAAGGTCATTTGGGATCAAAAGTACGAACACGCGTACAGCACTTTAAAAGGACAGTTGTCTGCATACCCCATTTTGAGGTTTCCTGACCTCAAGAAACCTTTTGTATTGCGGGTCTACGCGTCAGGTCAGGGCATCGGGTCAACACTGTTGCAAGCTGAGGACAGTGACCCGAATATGCTATTTCCAGTTGCTTACGGCAGTCGGAAATTAAATAAAGCTGAACGGAACTACAGCGTAGTCGAAAGAGAATGTCCCGCTCTGTTTGACGGTATCAGACGCCATCATGAGTTTCTCTATGGAACATCTTTCACGGTGCAAACAGACCACGCTCCATTAGCTTTTCTTGGTGCCAATAAGGAATTCAACGCTAGGATCATGCGTTGGGCCCTACTTTTAAGTGTTTACTCCTTTAAAGTGGAATACATTCCGGGTAAACAGAATGTCAGGGCTGATTTCCTGATTAGAAACTGGACTACGGAGGAAGAGGATGAAATCGAACATACCAATCATTACCGATCAGGGCAGCTTCATTGTCATAACAGAAAAATAAAAACGAGTTTCCATGTCTCAAAAGAGGGGACGATTGTGACGGACAACTCTGCTGTCCCTGAAAATTGGTAGATGATATGGAAAGCACCTCCCGTATAACCTCAGTTAACCCTGAATATTGTGGTATTTTTTTGTCAATGGGGAATTCTTCTACCTGGTCTCGATTAGCATGCATAACAGAAAACGTGGGCTCATTAGAAATGCACAACTCTTCAACGTGTACTCATTAGTATGCAGCCTTTATACGTAGATTGTCAACAACGTGGGCTATTTAATATGTAGACTGTTATCTTCTGTGCTATCAGGACATCGCATTGTCTAAAAGGGGAGGTAAAGCCACGCCTACCGAACCCTCTAGAGCGATCAGAAGCAGTTATGTCCCCAGTGTGCCAGTCCTCTTTTCTTTCTTACCACCGTATAGGCGTTGGCTAAATCAAAAGAAGGGAGCCGCGCACGATCTAAGACGACGACTATCTCAGAGCAGCCGAAGAAGCGTCTCGCCAGGAATTTCTCATCCCTGTGTCAACCAGAGGAGAGCGCTGGAATCGCTCGGGAAGACGGACGAACGAGGAAGACGAAGCGACCACAGAATTGGATAACCTGACGAGGAGCGGGCGGCTAGTATCTCAATTTTGCCCGGAGATGAAGAAAGGTGTGAAATTCTAACATGCCCAATTTATCTTCTACTCGTTTCATATAAATTAAGATCACTGTAAAATGCAGTTATCATTCGTTTTTGCCAGAGACTAAGATTCACTAGCATATAGTTGAATCCTGCTAGATTTTCATCTAAATTGTTGGCTATAATTGGAGTGAATTCTTTCTGTGCAGACGGTAATATATACATTAGCTTCAAGTGATCAGTGGTCTAGTTATTTCATTTTATTTCACTGGATTTTGGTGTAAATTTAAACATCCTAAATAAACCCATTTCAAAATTCTAGTGCAAACTAATGTTACATCTATAAGTTATTTTCCTAATACAATAGACGCGTAAATTAATTTTGCAGCCGTTAAGGGAATTATAACTATTTAATACAGTTTAGTTCTGTACATATAGACGTGTGTTTTAACTATTAGACCCGCGGGGAGCTTTTCTTGAATTTATATAATTGAAGACGCGAGGTAGAAAATAGGGTAAACGTAAATTTATCGTGCGTCAAATTATAATATGATTTGTATTGCATTTCATGTTTTTCTATCTTTTATACAGAATGATCATTCAACCTTGCATCCCAGCAATCAATTAATAAATTATATGCAGAGTCTTGCCGACTCAGTTCGATAACTCCAGTGACTTATGAACATTATTTAAAATTTAATCTTTGTGGCGATCTTGTTGAGATTCAACTATCTGAAGTTTGCAGAAAAAAAGCAAACGCAAAGACTGTTTTAAAATCCCAATTCATAACGTCGTTTTAAAGTTAAACTGGAGAAGAACACTTGCCAGTAGCAATATTTTACTTACTGCTCTATTTGTGAATGAGAACATAGATTTCCCTGAACACTGTTCGTCAAGTATTTTCACTGGATTTTTTACACAACCCCGAAGAATCCATACCACAGTGTTTAGTCTTTATCATCAAGCGTAAGAAGGTTTCACCACCAGCGGCGAACCTAAGATACCCCACCAGTCTCACCACCTGTACCTACGACAGTGCTATTCCCTTGGAACTTTTTACATATAAACATAAAACAGTACATTAGGCTTCAACGTCCAGCGATTTCGGGACACTTTGTTAACTTCAAAAACCTGCTAATCTGGGGCTGTACACAGAAGAAAAGACCTTTACCTATGTCAATGTTTTAGTGCTGTTTTTCGTTGTAATTTCTACGGAGTGCCAGATTCTACGAATCGGTAAGTGTGCGTGTATGACTGAGTGCTGGCCATCACGAGAGTGCTTGAATGAAAGGAGATTTAATTTTTCCACCATTATAATAAAATGGTAATAATTTTTCCGTATTCATTGTATTGTTTTCTTTAAGTGGGATTTCCTAACTTTGTTTATTTTCCCCTCCCTTACGTCTGTTTAGTAAAGGGAAAACTCTTGGAGAACAATAAGATTTTTCTAACCCTACTAAGTACGGTAACACGTCCTTTTTCAGAGTAATTAAATTTACTGTTGGGTTACATCATCTATTTTTCTGATAATTGCCTATCTTTGGACTGGGTTTATCTCTGTCTATTAGAAGCGGGAAGGGCGTATTGGATCTACTCTACACACCCCCTTCCCACCTTGTTATTTGTATTTTCTGTACCTATGATATTTTTGCTTGTAAAAAAATGATACATATCGTGACTGATTTTTTAATGATAAATAAACACGTAAAACTTATTTAGTACTGTGTTGGAATACTCAAGCCCAATTTACCCATATCTGTTTAATTTAGTTTGTATTTACGTGCGTCTGTGTGTTTGAAGCACCAAATCGGTGTGAGCGTAGGTGTGTGTCTCGAAACTGGCAAATAATTGTTTGACCAGGAGAGATTGGGGAGAAGATTGAGAGGAACGATTGTCGTAAAAGAGTCTGTCCTTACTCTCCCCAGCACGCTGTGAAGCAACTATTTACTCTCTAACCCTTTCTATCAATGAGCTGTCACCATCATTCTCCACTCTGATCGGGATCACTATTTCTAAGACTCATTCTCTCAAATTAAATTTACGACATTTAGTAACCCTGGTTACACCACCACTGCTGCAGACACGACTAGTGTAGAATTATACTACTTGTCATTTATTGTGTGGCAAACATAAACAATCAGAAAACATTATTTCTAAAAATCTAATTTTAAGACTGTTGCTTACTAACTTTACTTTATGTAACCTAGAAAAAATCTAATAATTTTTCTGTGTTATTTTTTTTGTCTCCTCTAGTTTTCTGTACATATTTTTAGGATGTTCAAAAACCTGAATAAAAAAACACTTAAGAAATGAGTTAATTCATGTTTTTTTTTAATTTTGCTCAAAAATGAATTATATATAAAATTATACAGAAGAGAGATTAAGATGAAAATCACCAATTACATAACGAAATTCAGTCACGGGTGAATGACATTTTGTGATAAAGACTCGAGGGTGAATAATACTGAAATAACTTACGAAGCACTGAACTAAACAACCCAGGCATTTACACCCCATATTATTATTATTATTATTATTTTTATTTAGTGTTTTTGTTGTTGTTTGTTTGCCTTTTTTATGTTAAGTTTTGTTTTATCTCTCTTGTTTGCTTTTTTTGTCTTTGTTTCTTTGGTTTTTTTTAACATGCACAAACATTTGATAATTTTGATTCACCCTAATTGCAATGATTGGACAGGAGATGTGATGCCACTTTCACGTAAAGGCAATTAGTCATATTATTTGTAATAAAAGACACTATAAACATAACCTGAGATGTGTGATGAGCTCATACATTGTGCCAAATTTTGACTAATAGGTCAGATAGAATTGTTTTCTTTTTGATCCTTATTAAAAAAATTTTTTAAATATCATTTATTTCTTTTTTGGTTTTTTTTTTAATATGGACATACGCAATAATAATTTTTGAATAAAGTCATTTAAAGCAGTTTCAAATTTTAAAAAATTAGGAAACCTACCCACCACAAAAAATATTTATAGAATGTGTGATTCCTGTACATTATATACACACATTAGGATTCTCGCCGGTGCTACGGAGTTCATGCACTGTGCTGAGATCCTCCTTGTGTGATCTAAGGGAGGAGATCTTAGCACTGATGGAGTTGTCCGTGTGCAATGAAGATAGTCCTTAAAACCAAACCAAACCAAAACAGTTTCAGATTTACCCTTTTAATCAAAGTAGTTATGAAACATTTTTTGTTTGATGTGTCGAATGAATTATAAAATTTTCTGCACACGTGGCTGGGCAATATTCTTTTGCGTACTCGGGGTCATAGTGTTTTAACGCCCCATGTTTCGCAGCGTGTTTTTACAGGTTTAACACACAGTGTATTCCCGGGTTCATATACTCTGCTAGGAGAAAGATATTCAGCACAGGACACTGTCACATAAACATGCATAGGTCATGAAATGACGAGTTGAATACAATAGTACCACAATTTTATTCGCAGAAACAAGTGGTGACGTCAAAGGTACAAGTACAGCAAAAACCGTTACCTCTGGCCGATCAACACAAACCAGAAACGCTATGGGTGGTGCAAATACACAGCTGCACCCACGCTCATATTAAGAAACCTCTCTCAGCTCTCATACCACTAGAACAGTGGATCGAAATCTCCTTCACAAAAAAGGCTCGAATCATACAGAAACGGCCGTTGTCGACAACATTCACTGCTCTTCTCTAAGACACAACTCTACACTTTGAAACCTCTGAGCCGACTCCCTATCTGTTAACTCACTCACTCTTAAAACAGGAGAACAGTTAACATCTGCCAAACATCACGCATAAATCGTTCACACCTGTGAACACAACAGGTTAACAAAGTTCACTACGGTAAACAAACCATACACACTTTTACCTTCCCTTCCCCGCACTATGCCCAGTCACCACTGTTACACAACACCCCATATCAGAAATGCAAAAGAATTCATGTTGCTTGTGCATGAATTCTTCAGTTAGACAACTAACCAAAACCATATAGCACCTCTTTATGGTGCATCCTGGAAACAGTCAACATTTGATTTCTCAGGCTGCCTGACCATCGCATAGAGATCGATAAGCCCCACCACAGCGGCAATAAAGCGACAAGCTTTGCAGCCCTAGTTGAACAACAACAACAACAACTCATATAAAAATACTTACAATCTTGATTGTCACCATCAAAATCAAGAATTACACCAGAGCTTTCCTCGGCAAACACCGCAAATACAAGAGTAAGTTCATCCTCATCATCCTTGTAATTCAATTCCAGCCTCACGTATGAATTTTCAGACCCGTCGAAAACAAAAGCATTGTAGTCAAGATCTGGAGGGCCGGTCTTAAAAGGTCAAAGAATAACGTGCGAATGAAATAACATTAACCAATCTCTAAAATGATATATTTTTTCCTGTTGACAACTATCACTAATGATTCTGTTATAACAATAAAGACATGTTTACATTATGTTAGTATATAAGGGATTATTACCGTTAGTACTTATCGCTGACGCTACTAGTACATCTAGCACAGTTCTGTCTGCACACATCATAACAAATTTCTCAATGACAGAAACAGTGAAAGACTGATTAACACTTTCAGTTTGATTGAACAATATTTTCTTTTTGCCATTCTAGTAAATTTCGTTCGTATTTGGAAGTTACACACACTCTTACTTCTGGTGAAACTATCACAACGAAATAACGAAACTAATGGATAAAGGTCTAAATCTGGTCACATTGACAAATAGACACCACGTCATTCTTCTTCTCTTTGATCCATAACCACCAACCGTCAAAGCAGTTAGCGGCCATCACGCCTGGTGGCGTCTTGTAGGGCAGCAACAAATTGATTCCACTTTGCTCGGTCGGCGGCCATCCTTCGTACAGTGCCCCAACTGTGGTTCATTCTTTGCATCTCAGCTTCCACAGTTCTCCGCCAAGTTGTTTTTGGTCGGCCTTTCTTTCGCTTTCCCTCGGGGGTCCATAGCATAGCTGTTCTTGTGATGGTATAACCAGTTCATTGACGTAGGAATAATTTTAATATAACAGAAGAACCGGGACACCACCACCAGAACTGACATGCTATGGACTTCAGATTTAAAGTGAAAGAGAGACCGACCAAAAGCAACAAGGCGGAGAACTCTGGAAGCAGTGATGCAAAGCATGAACCAGAGCTGGAGCACCACAGGAAGGACGGCCGCTAACAGAGCAAAGTGGAGGCAGTTTATTGCTGCCCTACAAGATGCACCAGGCGCGATAGTCATTGATTGCTTTGTCAGTCAGGGCCAAGGACCAAAGAAGAAAATAAGAAGTAACAGTGCTCGTTGTTTTAAAGCAGCAACTATACAATTAGTTCTATGATCTCCGCCTAGGTCGGTCCCAAGCCCGAGCTGAAAAAAGCGAAGAGGCATTCTGAGTGACTTGAGTGCTTTGTGCGTCTAAGGAAATGGCTGGTAAAACTGAACCAGCCAAACGGCATGCATGGAGTTTAAGGA
The DNA here is from genome assembly GCA_024509875.1 of Oreohelix idahoensis. Taxonomy (NCBI): domain Eukaryota; kingdom Metazoa; phylum Mollusca; class Gastropoda; order Stylommatophora; family Oreohelicidae; genus Oreohelix; species Oreohelix idahoensis. The sequence continues at coordinate 249,360 of JAMPIV010003984.1, read as the reverse complement.
GGTAGCCCCTCTCCTTTGAAAATGCACAACAGGCCATTCACCTGTTTGTCTTAAAATTTGATTACAGGAAACCACAGAGAAAAACCGGACTGACCTTAGAGGCGACGAACTGGCATGGATTACGGAATACCACCTCTACACCCCATGGTAGAAGAGGGATGACCAAGTAAGTTAATAACACTAGCAGTAATATAATAGTAGCAATAACGAGAGCAGAGTAGTAGTAGTTGTAGTAGTAGTAGTAGTAGCAGAAGTTGTAGTAGTGTCAGTAGTTATTCATTAATTACCCTTCAGCTTAAAGCTGCGCATAGGCGTTCAATAAGTTCATACAACACAGTCCTGTCCCGTAATATCGCGGTTTTACCATTTCCTTGTATCCCCTTCATATCCGTTTTCTATTCCCTGCTCCGTGTGGTTTTCGGTCACCTAATATTTTTCTTACTCAAACTACCTTGTGATGCTATCATCTGGTTTTCTCAGGGCGTATCCTATCAATCGATAGCGTCTTCTCCTCACCTCTTTTTCACTGGTATTTTTCTGGTTCTTTTTCATCAATTCAACAATGCGCCTAGTCTAGAGATCTTCCTGCAAAAACAACAGATGAGTCAGCAACTCAAACACTTACGTCATTATTTTTATTGCGTCACGAACGTCTTAAACAGAAGATCCTCTTCCGTCCAGGATTATTGAGTTGAATTATTTGACTTAGCTTGCTTCGGATGACTTGTTTGCTTTGTTGTTGTTGTTGTTGTGTGTGTGTGTTACGCTTCTAAAAGATGGAGTAGTCGACTCATGCCCAACTATCCTTAGTCGCATTGTACGACATGTTTAAAAGGGCAGATCGTTAGTGTTCTTTGCTCCCCTTTCGGGCTCCGGTAGCGCATCGTGTGGTGTCACAGAGATTTATGATCAATAAATTTTCTAAATATTCTTTCCTTCTTCCACCCGTGTCCTCTATTGTATTATCACTCTTTATTCTTTTCCTGAAATTTTCGCATTCGTTCGTTTGCGAAAAATATTTTCTTACCCATTCTCACTTTGCCGGTTTCGTTTTATCATTAGAAACGCAGTAGATTACCTAACGTGTCAGTCCCTTGCACGAGATAATTTTAGGTGGGATTTCAGTCTATCAGACATGATGAGCAGACAGATTGTCTACATTTGCAGCTGTCACGAGAGTTTTTCGTCAGGCTAGCTCCCGGCGAAGTGTGAAAACTGCCTCTGCATTGGAGACGGGTCGTCTGAGATTCAGCTGACACGCGCGTTTTCTTTGGCTGAGCGCTCCGATGAGGCGCGATAACCGACATCTCCACGGCGCAGTATGAGACATTTGTCTGGCAATTCCATCTGACACGGCACTCACTGTTGGCCCTGGTCAGCGTGAGGTGTGAAGACGAGAAGTGTCAGTTATGGCATGCGTCTAGTTAATGGGAGGTGTTAGAGAGAGAGAGAATGGGTGAGACCTGCGCTATTGTGGGGTTTTTGGAAATAGTGGGATCTTTTGTTTGTTTCATAGATATTAACCTGAGTTTGAAACTTTATTTCACTCATTCTCCAAGTGCAGTAGACGTGGTCACTTCGTTCTAGATACTTAAACTTATAAGTGAAATCTCTTAGTTTCGTTGTGATACCGTAGTTCAGTGTTGAGGTAAATATTACATTAAGTATCTAATATTTTGTGAGTGATTAAATGTTTAACCGCCTATTTTATCCCACTAGTTTCTTTTGTGCAGAGTGATTAATTTATAAGTCTGTTATATTCTCTAGTGGACGTGTTTCAGTGGAAATCAGAATAAATTATAATTTCTAGCTTAAAATCATGTAGCTATAATGAATTTAATTTAACTGCTAAATAATCGGACGAGAATAATTTTTTAAAACTAACTTATAAATGCTTGATGCCTCATGAGTGTTGACGGAATACGTATGTATTCCTAATTCATGATGATTGATTTTATATATAACTTATTGCACGGGAAAGTTTAAACGTCAAGTCAAGCTCTACGCTTGCAGTTCAAAATGTAAGTTATATTGAGTACATAATATGTAAAATATTTCATATGTGTTTTTTTTCTTTATTCAGTGAATACTGGGGTAACCCAACTTTGCCGGCGTTTAGTACAGAGACATACCTGTGAGAAACATAAACATTTTATATCTTTAACCACGTGGGTTTTCAAGTAACACCTGTCTGACAGGGCGTGTGCCTTCAAGAGATAGACAGAATACCAATCCCACTAATGGTTTTTTTTTAAAGAATAAATGCTTATACTGGGCCTTTGAGCCAGATCATATTTTTTCACAAACTCTAATGTACATGCTGCCTTGTGGCGAGAATAATTACAGAACTAAAACATTAACTTTTCTGACAATTTTTGACTAAGTGTGTGGTGAACCAAGATTTATCTGTTGAGAGAATTTGTCCACCGGTCATCTTCCTAATTAAGGGAAACCTCGTGCTCTGACACTGTGTGCCCGCTGAAACCCTAACTCTTACCTCGTGAATAAGTGATATTAACTTAAATCTGTAAAGAAAGAACGATCGCCTTAAGAGGACGCTCCCCGGACACGGCGAATGAAACCAATATCTGCAGAGCTGGGTATCCGCTTCATCCACAGATAGACAGATTAAACGAAGTGTACACTAAGGCTTGCGCCAGACGGCGAACGACAGCACGATTGTAGGTAAGGTTGTGTGAATCAGGGCCCTGATGAAAGAACCGAGTGAAAGTAGATTTGAAGGATGTTCTTCGTTTGATTCACTCACTTTGTAACTTTCCTTATGCAAGATTTGTTGCTAAACTATATTTTTCCTTAGAATAGATACTGCTATCAAAGTCAGTTCATACCTTCAAAAGGGGAAAATATTAGACCCAAATCATATGTATCTGTGACTCTTTGGGCTATCATCGTTCTCCTAACGGGACGGTGGGCTAAACATCGAGGGAAGATCATAACTGTGGTCTATCATTCTTGTAGAAATTCATTGATTTTTCTTTAACTTTGTGTATATGTTTTTTTAAATGAAATTTTATATGTTGTGACGTAAGTTTACTATGATAAATTAAACTACAAATAAACTTATTTCAGCGTGTTGGTCAGCTCGTTCTAGAATATATATATATATATATATATATATATATATATATATATATATATATATATATATATATATATATATATATATATATATATATATATATATATATATATATATATATATATATATATAATCATTTGTTATAGTTTTCCCACGTCTGTATGTCTAACTGTCGTCTTGTATGCGCGTGCACGTGAGTGGATAGAAATATATATATATATGCAATATATATATGTATTTAGACTGTCTGACTCTTCTAAATCTGTCGTAGAAGATAGGTGAAAGAGAGAAGATTTCTCGATTTCAGAGACAGCCTCTATCACAGTCTACCATCTCACTCGTGGAACTCTATTGCTATTACTATCTCTCACTGTGACTATCACTTATTCAAATCTATTCAGAAGGGACCAACCCCAAGTCTTAATTCCCCTATCGAAAATCTACGACAAATGTGGTCTCATCCGAAGGATTTTTTAACTTAGGATAGGAAGACGAGACGGCAAATATCAGCTCGTCTGTAAGATTCTTTATTCTGTAATAGAGTAAGAGTGTGATTGTCTCGTGGGTTTGTGTATCTTTAAAAATAATATCCCCTAGACGAAACGATCTGTTTATGGGCGTGCTGACCACACAATTAATAATTGTTTTTCCACAGCATTTTGAGCATTATACATTTGAGTTACAGGTTGATTTTGTCGGAATATATGTTAATTACTGATTTTGTAATACTAAACGCTGGTAAAGTTTGTGAGTGTATAACATTCACAGGGTTTTGAAGAAGTAGGTGTGTGAGTTAGGCTAAGGAGTGCGTTCAGACAATTACGTTCTGTAAATTGCCTCCCTTACCCTAACTGTCTTCAGGGGTGAACTTATAGTGGATTTTAAAATTAAGCTGATTTTTTTTCCTTCCGTAAAATTTTTGCAATAATTATTTTGCTTCCACGGTAGCAACGTATTTTTCAGGGAGTAATCTTACTACCATTTATTTGGCGTAGTCGTCTGCATTAGGTGCTTTATTGCCGATTAATAGCAGCGATAGTTAGATACTATATAATTTTGGAGGAGGTATCCCAGGTTAAAGTATATCATCTTTTGTTTTGGTATTTTCTCGCAAGTGGTAGGAACCAGAGTATCCTTTTTCTTCTTACGTCTTTATCGACTTAGTCTCAGCCACTGATTTAATATGGCCGAGAGGGCAAAGCTTAGGCAGATGCTCAGGGACGAAGCGAGACAAGAAGGTTTGGACCGAGACGAAGTGAAAGCTTTTGTCAGGGACGAACTTGAGAGATATGACGCGGAGAAGAAAGAAGAAGAATTAAGGAGGAAAGAAGAAGCAGCGGAGAGGAAAGAAGCGGAAGATCGGCTATTACAGCAGAAAAAGATTGAGAAAGAAATGGAAATCCGCAGGATGCAGCATGAGGAAAGAGAGAAGGAAAGACAGCATGAGGAAAGAGAGAAGGAGAGACAGCATTTGGAAAGAGAAAATGAGCAACGACGACAGCATGAGTTGGCTTTTAAGGCTCTAGAAGTCCAAAGTCTTGGTGCTGCTTCTCCCTCCAGCAATGGAGAGTCTTCTCATTCTTCCTTAACTGATCCTTCTAATACTAAATCTAATCACCTCACTGCTATGTCTTTTGCGCTAGAATCTTTCCCTTGTACTAATGAGAAGATTGACATGTAGCTAGAAAAATTTGAGAAAATTGCAACCCTGTACGGTTTAGAGAGCTCACGTTGGAATATGAAGCTTTCTCAGTCTTTGAAAAGTAGTGCGTATGATGTTTACGCGAACTGGAAAGCAGCCAACAAGACAATTACGACATGTTGAAGAAAGCTTTGCTTGTGTGTTTTGAAATGAATGCTCGCAAATTTTTGCAACTGTTTCGCAACAGCAGGAAGGAGAGCTCTGAAACATTTCAGCAGTTCTCATCTCGTTTAAAGGGATACTTGACAAAGTGCCTTGAGCTTTCACAGCTCCCCTATACCTGTGAAGGTCTGGAGGAATTTGTTTTAACATAACAAATAAAGAATACTTTGTCTGCTGATACCCGGAGATTTCTAGCTGAGCAGGGTGCAGAAAAGCTCGAAGACATCTTAGAAAAGTCTGAGCGATATCACAATGCGCTGGCTGAACTACCGGCCACAAAACGGAGACCGACAGAAGAGCATTTTCGAAAGAATAATCTAGACCAATCTTCCCATGCCTCTAATCAGAATAACGACAGAGAAACTGGATCTCAAAACCCCTCTCCTGAAGAATCCAAGTTCTACAAAAACAAGTACCCCAACCACAGTAAACAGTCTGATCAACCCGACCGCCCTTCATGGCAGCGCAGCCAGAAAGGACAAGGTGGCAAAGGAAGAACTCCTGCGCACGGGACAGATGATCAGAGTGAGCCCACCGAACCTAAACGCATCGGATGCTTACTAACAGTCTCGCAAGGCGGAATTATTGACAGTGATTCCCAACCTGATGGAGAGAGACCCTCAACGCGAGGTACTGTTATTTTGAACGGTTCTCAAACTTTTTGTTTATTTGACACGGGGCTTTCTTATGATTGCATTGTTGCCAGAAACCTGGTTAAACCCGGTCAAGAGACAGGAGAGACCGTCGAACTTTGCGAGTTTCTAAGAGTGAGGCACCTACAGCGCTTCCCATCGCATTGGTGGAGATACACTCTGATTTTGTCAGAGGCGTGATCAAAGCGGCTGTTATGGATGACCCCATCTACCCAGTCATACTTGACGGTAGATACGTGTTTATTGGAGGAGCCGCGCTAGCGTAGTGGTTACAACACCGCTCTGGCGACCGGGTGATTCAGGATCAAACCCGGGCGACGGCATTTCAGGATTTTTCGTCGACCGGGATTTGGACAGGATTAACTCGAGACCTGGCGAGGACATTTGAAGGAGTGTCGTCGACCAGGGACTGGCGGCTCCTGAGCCGACCCTGCTCTAATGGGTACCTCCAAAAACGGCGAGTATATGCCTGAATGGCGAGGGACACTTGTCTCTGTACAAGAAAATAGGATACTCACGTAAAAATCAATGTCAGGTTAGACATTAAAAAATAATAACCTGAGATTTCGCCTCGAGTATTAGCGGGCGTACAGGAAAAAAAAAACGTGTTTATTGGGAAACCGGAAGAGCCGATTGTGGCAGCAGTAACTACAAGAGAGCAAACTAAGAAGGAACGGGAGCCTACGCCTAATTTGTTACCTATGGAACTTAAAGAAGCGCAACAAAAGGACTCTACTTTGGCACCCTGCTTTAGGAAACTTCCCATGGCTAAGGAACCCAGACAGCACGGGGACATTTTTTCTAAGGATGACGTACTTTATCGCAGAACGGGCAAGCCTGACCAAGGTTACAACCAGCTCCTAGTACCGAAACAGTACAGAAGCCAAATCCTAGAAATGGGGCACTCTCTTCCCTTCAGCGGACATATGGGACAGAATACCACAAACCAATGGATAACTACTCATTATTGGTGGCCAGGAGTAAATACTGATATTATCAGGTATGTCAAATCCTGTGCCCAGTGCCAACGTGTACCACCCAAGCAACGGACACCCCCAGTCTCGTTGAGTGAAATGCCAATAGTGGGAACACCATTCGAACGGGTTGTGATCGACATTTTAGGGCCTTTCGAAAGGACTAAAAGAAGGAACAGGTACATCCTGACTTTAGTCGATACATGCACTATGTGGGCAGAAGCTATCCCGCTAACATGCGCAGATGCCAAGCATGTCGCAGAAGCCCTCGTGCAGATTTTCACTCGGTTGGGATTCCCTCAGCAAGTGTTGACGGATAACGGATCCCCATACCGAAACCTGTTGATGGATGAGTTCGTGAAGATCTTGAGGACCCAACATATCTACACAAAGCCTTATACTCCGGGCGGAAATGTGCTCGTGGAACGTGTTAATGGAAACCTCAACATGATGTTAAGTAAACTGGCACAAGTGAAACCTGAAGATTGGGATCTTTGTATTCCTGCAGCTTTATTTGGCTACAGAGAATCTCCTCATACTTCCACAGGATTTCCGCCAGCTACGCTTTTATTCGGCAGACCTATCAAGGGGCCGCTTGAAGCCTTACTGTGGTCGCTGACAGACCAGAAGGCTGACGAGACAGTCGTCTCAGCAAGTAAATATGTGTCGGATTTAAAGGATAGGTTGAAACTAGGATGGCACCTAGCAACGACTAACTTTAAGCGAGCACGCACAAAGCACGCTAACCGATACAGGAAAGTCGCGAAAGAAAGAGAATTGGAAGCAGGAGAGAAAGTTTTGGTGTTACTCCCTACCGGAAACAACCAACTGAAGATCGGATGGCAAGGGCCGTTTACCGTCCTGAAAAAGATTTCTAAGGCTAACTACCAGATCTCTATTCAAGGAAAGGAGAAGGTTTTCCATTTAAATCGGTTAAAGAGATACTTGGAAAGACCGGTGCCAACCTCCGAACATCTCCTGACGATCGCCACAATTGACGAAGATGACGATAGTGGCAGGGAAATTCAACTGCACACACACGAAATCTTTCAAAAATGTCAAAAGCGGCGACGCTCTTTCAAGCGCGCATGGGAGACATTCCAGAGAAAGGAAACTTTGAGAGTAGACTTGAGTAGGAATTGGACAGAGATGGAGGGGGGAGATGAGATGGAAGAGGACAGACACCCTGAAGATACGGATATAGCAAATTTATTTCCATAACGTAGACATGGAGTTTTTTCACAGAGATTTATGATCAATAAATTTTCTAAATATTCTTTCCTTCTTCCACCCGTGTCCTCTATTGTATTATCACTCTTTATCCTTTTCCTGAAATTTTCGCATTCGTTCGTTTGCGAAAAATATTTTCTTTCCCATTCTCACTTTGCCGGTTTCGTTTTCTCATTTAGAAACGCAGTAGATTACCTAACGTGTCAGTCCCTTGCACGAGATAATTTTAGGTGGGATTTCAGTCTATCAGACATGATGAGCAGACAAATTGTCTACATTTGCAGCTGTCACGAGAGTTTTTCGTCAGGCTAGCTCCCGGCGAAGTGTGAAAACTGCCTCTGCATTGGAGACGGGTCGTCTGAGATTCAGCTGACACGCGCGTTTTCTTCGGCTGAGCGCTCCGGTGAGGCGCGATAACCGACATCTCCACGGCGCAGTATGAGACTTTTGTCTGGCAATTCCATCTGACACGGCACTCACTGTTGGCCCTGGTCAGCGTGAGGTGTGATGACGAGAAGTGTCATTTATGGCATGCGTCTAGTTAATGGGAGGTGTTAGAGAGAGAGAGAGAAGGGGCGAGACCTGCGCTATTGTGGGGTTTTTGGAAATAGTGGGATCTTTTGTTTGTTTCATAGATATTAACCTGAGTTTGAAACTTTATTTCACTCATCCTCCAAGTGCAGTAGACGTGGTCACTTCGTTCTAGATACTTAAACTTATAAGTGAAATCTCTTAGTTTCGTTGTGATACTGTAGTTTTGTGTTGAGGTAAATATTACATTAAGTATCTAATATTTTGTGAGTGATTAAGTGTTTAACCGCCTATTTTATCCCACTAGTTTCTTTTGTGCAGAGTGATTAATTTATAAGTCTGTTATATTCTCTAGTGGACGTGTTTCAGTGGAAATCAGAATAAATTATAATTTCTAGCTTAAAATCATGTAGCTATAATGAATTTAATTTAACTGCTAAATAATCAGACGAGAATAATTTTTCTAAACTAACTTATAAATGCTTGATGCCTCATGAGTGTTGACGGAATACGTATGTATTCCTAATTCATGATGATTGATTTTATATATAACTTATTGCACGGGAAAGTTTAAACGTCAAGTCAAGCTCTACGCTTGCAGTTCAAAATGTAAGTTATATTGAGTACATAATATGTAAAATATTTCATATGTGTTTTTTTTCTTTATTCAGTGAATACTGGGGTAACCCAACTTTGCCGGCGTTTAGTACAGAGACATACCTGTGAGAAACATAAACATTTTATATCTTTAACCACGTGGGTTTTCAAGTAACACCTGTCTGACAGGGCGTGTGCCTTCAAGAGATAGACAGAATACCAATCCCACTAATGGTTTTTTTTTTTTTTTTTTAAAAGAATAAATGCTTATACTGGGCCTTTGAGCCAGATCATATTTTTTCACAAACTCTAATGTACATGCTGCCTTGTGGCGAGAATAATTACAGAACTAAAACATTAACTTTTCCGACAATTTTTGACCAAGTGTGTGGTGAACCAAGATTTATCTGTTGAGAGAAATTGTCCACCGGTCATCTTCCTAATTAAGGGAAACCTCGTGCTCTGACACTGTGTGCCCGCTGAAACCCTAACTCTTACCTCGTGAATAAGTGATATTAACTTAAATCTGAATCGACAGTGTGGAAACCATAGAGGCATATCCCTTCTCAGTGTCCCTGGAAAAATCTACTCTAGAATCCTAGAGCAGAGACTCCGACGCCTAGCTGAGCCACAATTGGATGAGGTCCAGTGCGGATTCCGAGCAAACCGAAGTACTCAAGACCTAATCTTCACACTCAGACAGCTGAGTGAAAAGGCCCTTGAGTATAAGAGTGAGATCCATCTTTGTTTCATAGATCTGGAAAAGGCGTTTGACAGGGTCCCTTGGAGCAAACTTTGGGACTGTTTGGCAAGGAAGAATATTCCAGCACCTCTGATTCATGCTATACAGAGCTTCTACAAGTCTTGCAGAAATTATGTGAGGACAGCAAACCATAAGTCAGAAGAGTTTAGGACCACCACTGGTGTAAGACAAGGTGATATCCTATCACCTTACCTCTTCATACTCGTTATGGACGATGTCATCAAGGCATGTAAGGAGAGAACAAGAAAGTATTCAGTGGGGTACTGGAAGATGAGACAGGTCTATATTTTAGAGCTGGCATTTGCTGATGATGTTGCCCTGATTGCTAAATCAGAGGCACATCTCCAATCCAACCTGCAAGTCTGGAAGGAAGAGCTGGAGAAGAGAGGGATGGTCATAAGCAGCTCTAAAACAAAATCCATGGTGATATCACGAGAAGAAAGAAGACATCAGATTAAGCTGGGAGAACAGGTCCTGGAGCAGGTCGACCACTTTAAATACCTCGGAGCTATTATAGACCGAAAGGGAGGCATCAAAGAAGAGTTGGCCACTCGAAGGGCAGCAGCTGGGAGACTTTTTCAGGCCATAAATAGAGGATTCCTCAGCAAGAGAGAGGTTGGTAAGAAAACGAAAATGGCTGTATACCGCTCCACCTATGTCCCAGTCTTGACATATGGATGCGAGTCATGGGCAATGACTACAACCCATAAAAGCCAGATCCAAACCTCAGAAATGAGGTATCTGAGGAAGGTGGTTGAAGTAACAAGAAGAGACATGGTACGCAACCAGACGATACGTCAAGGCCTAAAATGTCACCCCCTACAGACCCAAGTAGAACAGTCCCAACTAAGATGGTTTGGCCATGTCTGCAGAATGGGAGAAGATCGGCTACCACGACAAGCATGGGAAACAAAGAGCCAAGGATCCAGACCCCGAGGACGACCCAGAGTCCGCTGGGAGGACAACATTAGACAATCTTTGAAGGACCGAGGACTAGAATGTAACTAGGCCAGGAGGAAGACAGCCGATAGAATAGTCTGGCGCTCTCTCTTCCAAACCTCTACACCTCACGGTAGAAGGGGAACGACTAAGTAAGTAAGTAAGTAACTTAAATCTGTAAAGAAAGAACGATCGCCTTAAGAGGACGCTCCCCGGACACGGCGAATGAAACCAATATCTGCAGAGCTGGGTATCCGCTTCATCCACAGATAGACAGATTAAACGAAGTGTACACTAAGGCTTGCGCCAGACGGCGAACGACAGCACGATTGTAGGTAACGTTGTGTGAATCAGGGCCCTGATGAAAGAACCGAGTGAAAGTAGACTGAAGGATGTTCTTCGTTTGATTCACTTACTTTGTAACTTTCCTTATGCAAGATTTGTTGCTAAACTATATTTTTCCTTAGAATAGATACTGCTATCAAAGTCAGTTCATACCTTCAAAGGGGGAAAATATTAGACCCAAATCATATGTATCTGTGACTCTTTGGGCTATCATCGTTCTCCTAACGGGACGGTGGCTAAACATCGAGGGAAGATCATAACTGTGGTCTATCATTCTTGTAGAAATTCATTGATTTTTCTTTAACTTTGTGTATATGTTTTTTTAAATGAAATTTTATATGTTGTGACGTAAGTTTACTATGATAAATTAAACTACAAATAAACTTATTTCAGCGTGTTGGTCAGCTCGTTCTAGAATATCCATATAATCATTTGTTATAGTTTTCCCACGTCTGTACGTCTAACTGTCGTCTTGTATGCTCGTGCACGTGAGTGGATAGAAATATATATATGCAATATATATATATATATGTTTAGACTGTCTGACTCCTCTAAATCTGTCGTAGAAGATAGGTGAAAGAGAGAAGATTTCTCGATTTCAGAGACAGCCTCTATCACAGTCTACCATCTCACTCGTGGAACTCTATTGCTATTACTATCTCTCACTGTGACTATCACTTATTCAAATCTATTCAGAAGGGACCAACCCCAAGTCTTAATTCCCCTATCGAAAATCTACGACATATGGTTATTATAGTAATAGACTGGTTATATATATAACATGTAACTATATTAGTAACAAAAATGTAATAAATTCGTTAGCAACAAGTCAAATACTTATATAAGTAGTTGTTGTAATAGTAGTAGTAATAGTATATCACGTACATCTAGGGGAGGGCACGTTCGTTTATCTGGATAGTTTGGGTCCACGCGTTTCTGCATTTCATAAGCAAGTGTCCAGTTGGATAACGGCCACAGAAAGATTGGCTGCTCGATAGTGCCTAAAACTGGACCTGAAGTGATGAAACAGGTAAACTGATTACTTTCTCCTCATTTGATTATTGAAACAACCAGTTAAGTGGGCATGTCTGCACGTCAGTAATTCTCTCCCCCGCTCTCTCTCTATCTCTCTATTTCTCTCTCTCTCTCTCTCTCTCTATATATATATATATATATATATATATATATATATATATATATATATATATATATATATATATATATATATATATATATATGTACTCATGGAAAAAAGTAAGTGTGCAACACTTTATAGGGCACTGTGCGTGATTTCATGGACGAAATGAAATAAAAGTTGGCACACAATGTGGTTGAATATTGAATAAACGACCAAGTTGTAGTGGTTTTTGATGGTACTGTATGGTTGTTGTGTTACCTAGTGTAATGTATGAGGTCAGCTGTGAAGGCTCCTGAGATAAATGTAGATGTGAATTACAGAAGGCCCTTCTTACTACCACTTACGACCTCAAACATATATCTTTTACTATTATGAATGTAGCTACGTTAAAAGTCTAGGGTACTGAAATGTAATGTGTTGTAGTAGAATATACAAACACACACAGATAATTAATAAGTCTAATAATATTAATAAAATTTATAACACACTGAACTAACTCAGACTGTTTTAGTTTCAATATTAAAAATTGTTTTTTAAATTTATTTGTTCTGAACCAATGTTTTATGTTGGTCAGAACATATGAAATGTTATGGAGTTATAAATGGAATGCATAAATATATGGCATAATAAAATGGCATGTGTGTACATAGGTATTTTATAAGACTGGTTAATATTAATTATATTTATAATGTCTCTGGGAGAACTATGACTGGATGTGCTATTGGGGTGGTGTCATCACACCCACTCTGTGACTAGAACTAGCTTTGTCCATTGTCTTATAGACTTTAGAAAATGTTCTATTTCCCAAAATTCAGTATATTGTGATGGGGAAATATTTATAAATAGTTAAGAGTTCTGGTGAATCCTCAGCAGGCCACTTATACACTCATCTTGTCAGTGAAGATCTGATGCTGGATTCCGGTGGCCCACTCCTCTCGGTAGCTAGAATACAATGCTAGACTGCACCGACACCACTGTTAGGCGGCACACACATCTGCTTGTGTAATCTTGATTACTTATGTGGCACTACCCTAGTGCCACAACAAAAACTCACAATTCTGAAACAAAATTTGTGCTATGTGTCAGTACTCTATTTACTGCACCACTCTTACACACAGCACAACACATCAACATTACACAGAATGGGTCAGATCTCTCTGACCACACAGCACATCTTACCCAGTTGTTTTCATATAGCATCAGTTCCACAAGACTGCATTGCATCTGAGATATGTTCAATAGTTTCCTTTCATTCAATAAGATAGGTGATATGTTCCCACTGACCTCAACAATAGATCCGCCTTCCATAGTCTTAGTTAGGCGTCCATATATTTTGTTTGTCTCTAGACCCTGAACTTGGGCTGGGGACCTAGAGCGAGCACTTACTTGTCGTAATCATTTTATATGATATGGCAGTATCAATCACTCGAAATATTAAAATATACAAAATAAATGCTTTCATTCTTACCAGAATTCAGAATTGAGAACACAGTTAATTGCTAGCAAAACTCAGCTGAGCTGCTGGCTATATGATGGCGTCCCACTAAAATGTATGTAATATCTTCTGGGAAAAACACCACAGGCAATAACCGACTGTGTCCCTGGACAGAATTGTATCAAATGGCAAAAATGCGCATCTCTGTCCCGCTAATATGATTACATTTGTCCAGTCACAGACTTCCCCCCTAACTTTTTCAAATCTACAACCAAAAGTCAAATTTCAGTCAGATCTCAGTCAAGTATGTATTATTGTCTGTTGGTCCGTCTGTCTCTACTTGTTTTTTCATAAAAAACACGCTTGGTTCTTGGACCAACTTCATGCAATACCCTACACAAATCTGCCCCCTAAGTTATTTTTAGCCACAATTCTCCACCTTCCCCCTCTCTTTCATTACAGCTCGGTTTTTGCATTTGCGTGTCTCAAGGACGAAAATTTGAAACTTTAGTGAAAGTATGAACAGTACAGTCGCTAGTCTGATATGAACAACACAGTCTTTCGTCAATATGTTCCATGTTATCTGTCCGTCTGTATAAATGAAAGTATATTATGTCTCTGCTTAAGATGGGCTATCAAACTAGCTAGGTTTTATATTCATAACTCTATTATTAAGAAAAAACATTTTTTCTCAAGTTTAGTTTTTTTGAAATTTGTTCGCGAACCTTCTCTATGGCGTTTGCCGCTGAATTCAAATAAAACGACCAAGTATCGAAAAACGTCCAAGAAATGACTGTTTCGAATAAGAGCTACGGACTTTTTTGGTCCATTTCCTTACATTGTGTCAACTAGTGACGTGAATTTTTTTTATTTTACTACTAATTGCGTCTTTTAGCCTTTCTAGATTCAAACACGTGTTCAGTCATATTTTTCCTTTTTTGATCTCCGTTTCCCTCCCGTCTACAAAGGGTAAACCGTTTCGTCTGCACATCTAACTAGTTAGTTTAAATGGCGATAGGAAATGCGGGCATGGGCGAGCATGTCTCCTAGTATCTTACGCATTATTTTTATCCCTACATTTTATCTTTATATTTGGAGATATTTTAACGTTGTATCACGGTAAATTCATCACACATCTCCCCACTTGAAAACATGCACTACGGCAAGTTCCAAAACCAGTGATACACATAGATAAAATTACTCCTCACGCCTGCCACTACTCTAATTTTGATCACAGGGGTGCCTACTGAGGAAATCTGCACCGACATTCAATGACCCTGGGATGTACTCAATACTAAACTGATAAGGTTGCAATAATAAAGACCATCTCAACAATCTAGCATTTTCATGCTTAGCCTGAGATAAGAACACCAGGGGCTGATGATCCGTCTGGACCACAAAAGTCCTACCATGCAGATAGATTTGAAACTTTTTTATTGCCCAGATTAACGCTAAACATTCCTTTTCGCTTGTGGAATATCCTTGCTCCGCTTTATTCAATTTGCGGCTTGCATTAGCGACTGGGTTCAGTTCCCCATCGGGTGAAGATGACCGTTGCAACAGAGCCGCCCCGAGGCCTACATTACTTGCATCTGTTCTCACCACAAAGTCCTGTGTCAAATCAGGCAATTTGAGAATAGGCTTGCTAGTGAGTTTTTCCTTTACTCTTGAAAAGCCAATTCACATTGCGCAGTCCAAACAATTTTATCTGGATGTCCCTTGCGAGTCAGATAAGTCAGAGGAGCACAAATAGAGTTAAAATTTTTGATATATTTTTGGTAAAATCCACATAACGACACGAATGATCGCACGTCCTTTTTTGTTTATGGTCTAGGTGCTCTCTGCAGTTTTTCCAAGTTCTTGAGGTCAGGGGTCATGTTACCCTGATATACAGTGTGTCCCAAGAATTCCAACTCTTTGCATCCAATACAACATTTTGTTGGTCTAGCAGTTAAATTTGCCTCCCTAAGCCTATCAAATAACATTTTCAGAGAGTTAATGTGTTCTTCAAATGTCTCTGTGGCGACGAGAATATCATCCATGAAATTCGTGATACATGGGTTATTCAGGGGATCCAACAATTTGCGCATCATCCTTGAAAATACACTCGGAGCATTTTTCAATCCGAATGGTAGCATGTTGAATTCATAATGTCATTCCGAGGTGCTAAAAGCCAAATAAGGTCTCCCTTCAGGCTTCACTGGAATCTGGTAATAGCCTTTACTAAGATCCACCTTTGAAAAGTATTTTGCCTTGTTTAATCTGGCAAATAACTGTTTTGTGTCTGGTAATGGATCCACTTGTCCTTCTGTGACAGCATTCAGTTTCCTGTAATCTATGCACAGTCTATGTTCCCCAGACGGTTTCCTCAACAAAACTACACTGGAGCTAAAAGAAGATTCACTGTGTGAAATAATCCCCTCCTTCAACAAATAATCTATTTCTTCTTTCAATGCCTTCTCCTTCGCGAACGGAATAGAATAGGCTCTCATACAGATTGGGTTTGAGTCTACCAGTTTCATGTCATACTGTAGCAAATTTGTATGTCCTGGTTTATCTGTTAATACATCTGTATGTTCCTCCAGAACCTGTTGAACTCTCTCCCTCTGATTTTTAGTCAGGTGCTTACTGACTTTTACTTGTGCAGCTGTTTCACAAGGATGTAATGGGTATTCATGTGAGGTGAGTGGTTCCTTTTGCATTTGAGTTGCGATAGCCAAGGTCAGTAAGGGGTGCTTTCCTGGAGTGGTCTGTCCAGATACTTCTTTAAAAGGTTTACATGATAAACTTTCTCCTTCCCCTTTTTGTCAATTTTATAGTTTGTTCTAGACACCTTCTCTAGAACCGTATATGGACCTTGCCATCCAATTTGTAATTTATTCTGGCTACCGGGTAGTAGAAGAAGCACCTTCTCTCCCACAGCTAGTTCTCTGTGCTTTGCCTTCCTATTAAAATATGCTGCATGTTTCTTCCTGGCTTGTCTCAAATTATCATTTGCCAGTTTCCATCCAGCTTTCAGACGAGTGGTCAGTTCGTTCACATATTGATACGATGAGGTAACAGTCTCTTCCGCCTTCTCATCTGTCCAGGTCCTTAATAAGGCTTCCAATGGACCTTTTATTGGCCTCCCAAATAGCAGAGTTGCGGGAGCCATCCCGGTTGAACTATGTGGTACCTCCCGATACGCAAACAACGCGGCGGGCAGGAATTGATCCCACAGATCCGGTTTTTCGTGTACCAGCTTCCTCAGGATAGAAATGAGAGTCCCATTGAACCTCTCTACCTGGCCGTTCCCTTGTGGATGGTACGGACTACAATGAAAGTGTCTGGCTTGAAATAGCTTAAAAACTTCTTCCGTTAGTTTCCCCTTGAACTGTGAGCCATTATCAGTCAAGATTTGATGCGGGAATCCTAATCTTGTGAATATTGTAAGTAGTGCCTCTGCTACATGTTTTGAATCAATTGATGGCAGGGCTACCGCCTCTCCCCACATAGAACAAGTGTCCACCAGAGTAAGGATGTAACTGTTCCTCCTCTTGGTCCGAGTGAGAGGTCCCACAATATCCACTGCAACCCTCTCAAAAGGTGTTCCCACTATGGGCATTTCCCCTAGAGTTGCAGGAGCAGTCCAATGCTTTGGAGCTACCCTTTGACATTCTGGACAGGATTTGACATATCTTTTTATATCCTCCGTTATCCCTGGCCAGAAGTAATGACAAGCTATACGCTGTCCTGTGGCGCTGATCCCCATGTGACCACTGAAGGGAATCGCATGCCCGAGTTCCATCACTTTATCCCTATATGAAGTGGAAAGAACCAGCTGGTTGTGACCATTTGTTCCAGTTCCGGCCTTCCTGTATAATAATTTGTTCTTCATAACGTATTCTCCCTTGCTTGGAGGTGTGTGGCATTTGGGCAATTTTTAAAAACATGGCTTGAGTGTCCTATCCTCAGCCTGCGTCTTCCTCATCTCCTCTGGATGAGCATTTATAGGTTCACCTTCTTCTTCCTTTTTCTGTGACCTGGTCTGCACTGTCGCCATGATCACAGGTCTCTCGGGATTCCCCAAGAAGACGTACCTACACCCCAATATCAGAGGGTAAATTGGTTCATCTATCACTGCTGCTCTGATTTCTCCTTCCACATAGCGAGTTTTCACCGTTATCCTTGCGATGGGAAGTGTCATGAGTGGTATGTCCTTAGTCGCCCCTTGTATTTCCACTGTTTCTGTGGTATACTGACTTGGGTCCACTAGGTTAGACTTCACAACTGAATCATAATCCAAACCTGTATCATAAAGGCACATTATGGTGACCCCATTACAAATAACATCCTCACAAACTGGGGGGTGATAAGGTTCCTGCTGTCCATTAAGATTAACCTTTAATCTTTGAGTCCCCGACTTCATTGCAGCAATGTTTGAAGGTTTCCTTCTACAAAATTCGGTGTTATGGTTGTCTTTCTTACACCATTTGCACCATCTTTTTCCTTGGTTAAACGGTTTTCTTTCATTATATTTTTGGTCATTGAACTGTGAGTTTCTGTCACGATAGTCATTTCTTGGCCTATCAAAGTTTGTCCTGCCTTTATTACCATGTTCTCTGTTATCAAATTCATTAAATTGCTGTGGAGCTTTAAAATTTTCTATGTGCTTCTTTTTAGTGCCACTTACCTCTGCCTGGGCTGCCTGATACCTCTCAGCGACATTTAAAACCTCCCCCAACCTCTCTTCACCTTGTTCCATGAGAAATTTTCTCAAGTCTGGAGCCATGGACTCTCTTAATTGCTCTATCATGATCATCTCTTTAAGATCTTGGGTCTTCCCCAGAGCAGTCCATTTCTCCAAATAGGTTTCCAGTCTGGCAGAGAATTGGTGGTATGTCTCCCCAGACAACAGTTTGGCATTTCTAAATTTCTTACGATAGAATTCACCATGTTTTTCGTATCTCAATAACAAAGCCTGCTTTAGCATGTCATAATTGTCTTGGTCTTCTCTATTCATTTTAGCAAAGACTTCATAAGAAGTACCTCTCAGTCCCTGTGATAACTTTAGACTCCACCTCTCTCTCTCTCTAACCCATATGTAGTAGCTAGTAATTCAAATCTACTGAGGTACCCCTCGATGATATCGTCTTTCTCAACAAAATGGTCTAAATGAAACCCCATAGCTGATGTTGAGGCTCCCTGACTAGGCGTAGCATCTGAGGCAAAAGGGCTGGCACCATTTTCAGGAGCATGGCCTTGTAATTCCAGCTCCCTTAGTCGTAATTCGTGCTCCCTTTGTAACCTTCTATCTTCTGCTTCCCTTTCGGCCTTTTTTTCTTCTGACTCCCTTTCGGCAGTCAACCTTTTTTCTTCTGACTCCCTTTGCTGTCGTTTTTCTTCTGCCTCAATCTGCAGCCTCTTAAGTTCTTTATCAGCCTCAATTTGTAACCTCTTCTCTTCAGCTAACCTCCTATCTTCCCTTTCAATATACTTGTCACATTCAGAAGTTACATACTGAATTAAAACCTGACCCTCCATGTTCATCTCCTTCGCCGTTAGCACAGCAGCCGATCTAAATTTTGCTAGGTCAGCCATCATACAAAATAACAATGACCAAGGTAAATCTAACCAATTAATGACTAAGGTAATTCTAATTATCTAATGACAGGTAATTCTAATTATATAAATAGACCAAGGTAATTCTAATCAATTAATCAATTAACTAATTACCACTGGCTGTGAAGATTCACCAACTTTTATTTTCCCCTTTTTTATTTTAAGGGACACTTTTTAAATTTTTACAATCTGTCCCCACTGGTTTAATTCTCCCACCAGGAGATTCTAATATTTATGATAAACTAAATATCCCTGGACAAGCCCCCAATATTTGTAGTGGTTTTTGATGGTACTTTATGGTTGTTGTGTTACCTAGTGTAATGTATGAGGTCAGCTGTGAAGGCTCCTGAGATAAATGTAGATGTGAATTACAGAAGGCCCTTCTTACTACCACTTACGACCTCAAACATATATCTTTTACTATTATGAATATAGCTACGTTAAAAGTCTAGGGTACTGAAATGTAATGTGTTGTAGTAGAATATACAAACACACACAGATAATTAATAAGTCTAATAATATTAATAAAATTTATAACACACTGAACTAACTCAGACTGTTTTAGTTTCAATATTAAAATTTTTTTTTTAAATTTATTTGTTCTGAACCAATGTTTTATATTGGTCAGAACATATGAAATGTTATGGAGTTATAAATGGAATGCATAAATATATGGCATAATAAAATGGCATGTGTGTACATAGGTATTTTATAAGACTGGTTAATATTAATTATATTTATAATGTCTCTGGGAGAACTATGACTGGATGTGCTGTTGGGGTGGTGTCATCACACCCACTCTGTGACTAGAACTAGCTTTGTCCATTGTCTTATAGACTTTAGAAAATGTTCTATTTCCCAAAATTCAGTATATTGTGATGGGGAAATATTTATAAATAGTTAAGAGTTCTGGTGAATCCTCAGCAGGCCACTTATACACTCATCTTGTCAGTGAAGATCTGATGCTGGATTCCGGTGGCCCACTCCTCTCGGTAGCTAGAATACAATGCTAGACTGCACCGACACACTGTTAGGCGGCACACACATCTGCTTGTGTAATCTTGATTACTTATGTGGCACTACCCTAGTGCCACAACAAAAACTCACAATTCTGAAACAAAATTTGTGCTATGTGTCAGTACTCTATTTACTGCACCACTCTTACACACAGCACAACACATCAACATTACACAGAATGGGTCAGATCTCTCTGACCACACAGCACATCTTACCCAGTTGTTTTCATATAGTATCAGTTCCCCAAGACTGCATTGCATCTGAGATATGTTCAATAGTTTCCTTTCATTCAATAAGATAGGTGATATGTTCCCACTGACCTCAACAATAGATCCGCCTTCCATAGTCTTAGTTAGGCGTCCATATATTTTGTTTTTCTCTAGACCCTGAACTTGGGCTGGGGACCTATAGCGAGCACTTACTTGTCGTAATCATTTTATATGATATGGCAGTATCAATCACTCGAAATATTAAAATATACAAAATAAATGCTTTCATTCTTACCAGAATTCAGAATTGAGAACACAGTTAATTGCTAGCAAAACTCAGCTGAGCTGCTGGCTATATGATGGCGTCCCACTAAAATGTATGTAATATCTTCTGGGAAAAACACCACAGGCAATAACCGACTGTGTCCCTGGACAGAATTGTATCAAATGGCAAAAATGCGCATCTCTGTCCCGCTAATATGATTACATTTGTCCAGTCACAGACTTCCCCCCTAACTTTTTCAAATCTACAACCAAAAGTCAAATTTCAGTCAGATCTCAGTCAAGTATGTATTATTGTCTGTTGGTCCGTCTGTCTCTACTTGTTTTTTCATAAAAAACACGCTTGGTTCTTGGACCAACTTCATGCAATACCCTACACAAATCTGCCCCCTAAGTTATTTTTAGCCACAATTCTCCACCTTCCCCCTCTCTTTCATTACAGCTCGGTTTTTGCATTTGCGTGTCTCAAGGACGAAAATTTGAAACTTTAGTGAAAGTATGAACAGTACAGTCGCTAGTCTGATATGAACAACACAGTCTTTCGTCAATATGTTCCATGTTATCTGTCCGTCTGTATAAATGAAAGTATATTATGTCTCTGCTTAAGATGGGCTATCAAACTAGCTAGGTTTTATATTCATAACTCTATTATTAAGAAAAAACATATTTTTCTCAAGTTTAGTTTTATTGAAATTTGTTCGCGAACCTTCTCTACGGCGTTTGCCGCTGAATTCAAATAAAACGACCAAGTATCGAAAAACGTCCAAGAAATGACTGTTTCGAATAAGAGCTACGGACTTTTTTTGTCCATTTCCTTACATTGTGTCAACTAGTGACATGAATTTTTTTTATTTTACTACTAATTGCGTCTTTTAGCCTTTCTAGATTCAAACACGTGTTCAGTAATATTTTTCCTTTTTTGATCTCCGTTTCCCTCCCGTCTACAAAGGGTAAACCGTTTCGTCTGCACATCTAACTAGTTAGTTTAAATGGCGGTAGGAAATGCGGGCATGGGCGAGCATGTCTCCTAGTATCTTACGCATTATTTTTATCCCTACATTTTATCTTTATATTTGGAGATATTTTAACGTTGTATCACGGTAAATTCATCACACAAGTGATCACTTTGATTTTAATGAAAGTGTCATGAAAGAAAGATAAAAACTAAAGTCAGTGTGGCATCCCCAAGAAAAAATGAAATGTTGATTTCAGTACCGTATATGTCCACCTATTCCGCACTGTTCTGCACGACACGGGTCTTAAACCTGGAATGTTCCTGGCAGTCCATGTTGCCTGAATAAACCTGTTACGCAAGTGCATAAGGCGTATGTAACGGACTTGTGCAGGGGTGGTAACTCGTGGTCGGCCACTTCTATGGCGATCAGCAGTGGATCCAGTTTGGTGGAAACGAGCTTACAATCTTGAATGCGTGATAGTGTTCCTGTGAACATTGAAATGTTGGGATACTGCTAATATAGTCGCTCCAGCAGCTAATATCCCTATAGCTATTGCTCGCTGTTGTTGGTTCAATCTTGGCATTGTCAAAAAAGATGTTTCTGTTGGACTCTTGGTACTCTCTATTTCAACGATTACGTTTTCACATGCTTGTGATTAGAGCTACACACTTACCTTCCTTTTATCTGTGATAAATTCTCCCCTACGGCACTTTTCACGAGATTTATCTTACACCGTGATTATCTCCCCATGAAAAGTGCGATCCAATTGTAATTGCACGGGTAAGTGAACAACATTCACACATAAATGTGTGCCAACTTGCATTTGAGTTCACCCAAGAACACACGCACAGTGCCCTGTTGGGTGCTGCACACTTACTTTTTTTCCAAGAGTATATATATATACCTATATACGAGGGGCATTCAGAAAGTAATGCACCACATCGTTATTCTCAGGAGCTGTTTATTAAAAAAGCATGAAATTTATACACAATATACATGGATATGTCATGTAAACATCGGTATTATTCAACATAATCCCCATCAACTTGTACGGCTTTATGCCAGAGCGAAACAAGTGCATGTATTCCTAGCCCGTACCAGATTTTGTCTTGATCATGTAGCCATTTCTTCGCTGCATGAATCCTTCCTTCATCATCTTCAAACCTTGTCCCACGGAGTGCATCTAAGTGGACCAAATAGATGAAAATCAGAGGGTGCCAAATCGGGACTATAGGATGGGGTAGTACAGTCCAACCAAATTTGATGATTGCTTCCCGTGTTGCCAGACTTGTGTGGGGTCGCGCATTGTCGTGAAGGAAAAGCAGGTCTGCTGGATTCTTGTGCGGTCGAACTCTGCGAAAACGTTGATTGAGTTTTTTCAATGTCTTAATGTAAGCTTGCGAATTGATTGTCTCTCCTCTTGGCATAACGTCCACAAGAATCACACCTTCAATGTCCCAAAAGACAGTGTTCATGACCTTTCCAGCTGAAGGAATTGTCTTGAATTTCTTTCTTCGTGGTGATTGCGGATGATGCCACTTCATTGACTGTCTTTTTGTCTCAGGTTCAAAATGATGTGCCCAGGTTTCGTCCCCTGTAACGATCTTAGCCAAAAAGTTCTCTCCATCAGCATTGAAACGCTCCAACAATTCAGAAGAAATTGCTTTCCTTTGCAATCGGTGGTCATTTGTGAGACTTCGAGGAACCCATCTTGCGCAAACCTTAGAAAATCCGAGAGTTTTTATAACTGCATTTGCACTACCAATGCTGACTGACTGCTGTAAGGTCAACTGTTGAGTAGTGATTCGCCTATCAGTAAGAATAATGCCCTCAGCGCATTTCAACATTTCTGCGTTGGTGGCTGTGGCAGGACGTCCACAGCGCGGCCGATCAAGCAGCTCCGTATCTCCACTTCCTGATTCTTTCATTCTCTGAACCCAGCGACTGACTGTACTCCTGTCGACTGCAAAACTTTCATACACATCACATAGACGCTTGTGAATGTTCACAACAGTTTCCTTCTCTGCAACGAGAAATTCTATCACAATTCGCTGCTTATAACGCAAGTTGCTAACATGCTCCATTTAAACGGTTTAGGGCCGGTTGCGGTGCAATTTGGTGCACACATTTGGCACATGCCATATTTGAAGTGTGCATAATTTTATGCTTCTATCTTCATTATTAGCTGAAAATAAAACGATGTGGTGCATTACTTTCTGAACGCCCCTCGTATATATATATATATATGTATATATATATATATATATATATATATATATATATATATATATATATATATATATATATATATATATATATATATATATATGTATATATATATATATATATATAAAACTCCATTATTCTCGCCGTTTGTATGTCGGTCACATCTAAGGGATACAACTGTGGTTGAAAGTTAGAATTAATTGTATTGTTTCCGTTATATGTACTCTCCCGAAAATAGTAACACTCAACGAAGAAAAGTAAGTCGGTGAATTGTGTAACACAAAGGGAATGACAGTGATACGTGAATAAAATGTAAGTTTTTGATTGTAGAACCCAGTTTCATTCCAGAAACGGATTTAACTCATCATTTTGTTAAAAATAACCTTAGAATGTAAGTTTTTGATTGTTTCTTCAAGATAAAATTTTAATTTAAAGTATTGTAGATTTATTGTTGGAGCTACTCGCTGGAAATGAAACGGCTTATTGGAGCATAGATACCATGATTTCCGATGATCCCAACGACGCAGTTGATTTCCCAACCGAGTTCCTTAACGAGCAGTGCCCATCAGGAATGCCACCGCATTTGCTGACATTAAAGGTTGCTGCATGTATCATGCTATTGGGAAATCTGAACGCAAAAAACGGACCATTGAATGGCACGCGTTTGGTCATAAAAGTCTTGCATCGGAATTCCAGTGATGCAGAAATTAATACTGGCAGTAATAAGGGAGAAAGAGTCTTAATTCCTCGCATTTACTTAGGACCG
Source organism: Oreohelix idahoensis (assembly GCA_024509875.1). Taxonomy (NCBI): domain Eukaryota; kingdom Metazoa; phylum Mollusca; class Gastropoda; order Stylommatophora; family Oreohelicidae; genus Oreohelix; species Oreohelix idahoensis. Next base: position 224,734 of record JAMPIV010003984.1, on the reverse strand, counting down.
AGCGAGCGCAGTTTGCCATTTAAGATGCGATTTCGTCAATTCCCAGTGATTTTAGCATTTGCATTGACGATCAATAAGGAGCAAGGACAATCTTTTGATCACGTAGGAGTTTTCCTTTCTGAACCTGTTTTCTGACACGGTCAGCTCTATGTCGCCAGCACCCGAGGAACAAATCATGAAAATTTGAAAGTTTTTTTTTGTTAAAAACACTTTTTATTAGGGAACATTCTTTGAAACAAATTCACGCACTTTCACAAAAAATTTTGTCATCAAATAGCTTTTATATTGAGTTAAAAAATATTTAAAAAATATATTACAGTTTTTTTATTTACTTCCGTCATTATTGACCGGTTATTGCTAGTTGATATATATATATATATATATATATATATATATATATATATATATATATATATATATATATATATATATATATATATATATATATATATATATATATATATATATATATATATATATATATATATATACTGAAGCACATTAAAAACGCACCACTATTATATATACTGATGCCAAGAAGCTGGAAAAAAAAGTGTGGGAATGGATTTTCCCCGTGTTTGTCGTGAGGCAGAGAGCGAATGGCTGCTGGAATGGAAAGTGCATGATTCAACCCACGGGTTTGTGTACAGACTACATGAAAACAATGAAAGTTACACGTGCAACACGATTCCCAACAGCTATGACCCTGAAAATGTATACGCGTTGTGGCAGTATACTCGGTATAAAAAGGCCGTTGAGACAAAACACCCAGTACATGTGCTTAAAATGCCACGACTATCTGAAAACGACCGCCAACGAGCCATTGGTATGTCGGAGACCGGAATGAGCTCGCGGGCCATTGCCAGAAGGATGAATTGCCACCACAGCACTATTGTACGTCTCAATGAACGTTACGGAACCACTGGCAGTGCCCGGGATAGACTTCGGAGTGGCCAACCACGAGTTACTACCCCTGCGCAAGATCGTCATATTGCGCTGAGTCACCTAAGGAATCGTTCTCTCCCGGCAAGTCAAACAGCAAGAGCAATAGTGGGTAGACATGGGCAAGTCTCTCGAATGACAGTCATCCGACGACTCAGAGATACAGGCCTTACTGCAAGACGACCTTATGTTGGGCCAAACTTGACTCACAGACATCGTCAGCAGCGCCTGCAATGAGCAGAGCAACATGCCAGATTGACTAGACTGCAGTGGAATGCTGTCCTATTCACAGACGAGAGCAGATTCAACATATCCTTTGCTGATGGACGTATGCGGATTTGGCGACGGTGTGGAGAGCGCTTTGCAGATTGATGTGTTCGTCAGCACAACCGATTTGGAGGTGGCAGTATTCACATTTGGGGAGAATTCAGTTTTCACCATCGCTTGTCTCTTCACGTCTTCCGTGGAAATGTTAATGCTGTGACATATCGAGATGAGGTTCTGGATGCATTGGTTGCTCCTGCGTTCACAAATTATGCAGACTTGCAGCTTCTCCAGCAGGATAATGCACGTGCGCACACCGCATGCATTACGCAGCAATATCAACAGCAGCAGAACAATGTGACGATTGATTCGCCTACACTATCACCAGACATGTCACCTATAGAACATCTGTGGGACGAGCTTGGACGCAGAGTCTACAGGCTAGGTGCTCCAGCTAATCTGCAACAGCTCGAAGCTGCTCTTACACGTGAATGGGACTTGATTCCCCGGAATTCCCTTCAGAGACTTGTGCGTTCCATGCGGAGCCGCTGCCGAGCTTGTTTGCAAGCACACGGTGGACATACCAGATACTGAGGATAGTGTGAATGAATTTTTTTATTGGTTGCATTTTTGGTTTTTTCCCTTGCCTGCACAGAATGCAATGAATTTCATAACAATCAAATGTATATATATATATATATATATATATATATATATATATATATATATATATATATATATATATATATATATATATATATATATATATATATATATATATATATATATATATATATATATATATATATATATATATATATATATATATATATCGGACCTCAAGACGCAGCAATAGAGACCGCAGTCAGCGACTCATAGCTTGACTGCCTGCGTCAGGACCAGCGAACCAGAGCTGGTCAAGACCGTGCTCCACCTCCACGTGGTGGTCCTGGAAACAGTCTGCAGCAGTGCAGGCTGGCTGAGCGAGCACGGATCGCAATGGGAAGGCAAACCCGGTCCTAAAACATGCCGTGCAGAAGTCGGATGTGTCGACCGAAAGGTGCAGATATCACAGCTATGTTGTAAACAGACACAACGCAACCACCGTCCTTTTCAGGGCGAACGAGGAAGAAGAAGAAGAAGAATATATATATATATATATATATATATATATATATATATATATATATATATATATATATATATATATATATATATATATATATATATATATATATATATATATATATATATATATATATATATATACGAGGGACGGTCAAAAAGTAATGCCTCGTAATTTTTAATTTATTCAATAGGCAAGAAAACAGATACAATTCACATTGAAATGCAGCCCCAAGTCTGAACTTCAAAAATTTATTTCTGAATGTAGTCTTCGTTATTTGTTAAAGTTTATATATATACATATATACATACTAGGGGCTCGAGACGAAAATAATTGTAAAAGAATTAAAAAATTAAATCAATCAGTGAAGGGAAAGAAGTGTGACTAGAATACCAATCCTCGGTCTCTATTTCACTCAGTCAATAGAGAGATACATATTACTTTTCTATTAAATATTTCTTTTCGGTTTCACAAAAGTGAACTACCCTGATCCTGAGAAAAGTGTTCTTTGATGTGTCAACAGATATCAGTCATTCTGAATAGAATAGCCCTTGATTCTCTCACGGAATCTGACGCTTTAACTCTGTTACTATCTCACTTAAATCCTGTCGTCAAAATGGCAGAGGAGAGCATTTAGAGACATGTGGCTTCTTCACGGATGAATTGTCAGTATTTACAGCACGGTAGAGTATAAAACGTTCAGACCCAATTGACCTAGGAAGGTACTCTACAGGCTGGGTCAACGAATTGAATAGAGTTGTGATACAGCGAATTCCATTACATTGCAACATCCCTGGCAATAGGGAGGGTGATAGATTGGCAAGGAAGGTTGAAAGCTACTTCAGCCTGATAAATAAGCTGTTCTGGATTGCCTCCTCTGCTTTGCAGTAGTAATCCAAAAGTAGCCAAAACTCAAGAGTATCTAAAATGGGTCGTCAAAGGTGTCTACCTTTGCACAAGATTACTTTTGGCAGAGTTGTAGATAGACGGATAATGATGCTTCTATCTCAATGGCGTATCCCAAAGATATTTCCAGAAGTCATGAACAATGCTGCATAGGGCAGAGCAATTGTTAACTTATATTTGATCCGTCGCCATTTGTGAAGAATTAAGAAATCAATTTAGCCCGTTCAAGCCCCCAGCTGGTGTAAGTCCAGCAAAATACTTGTCTAAGAATTATATATATATATATATATATATGTATCTGTGTGTATATATATATATATATATATATATATATATATATATATATATATATATATATATATATATATATATATATATATATATATATATATATATTTTTTTTTTTTTTCCTAACCAGCGGCACTTGGGCTTTCAGCCCTTCGGCCCAATGACATGTCATTGCGAGGCTGAGGAACCTGAGGACTTTCCTTCCAACCCGGTCAGGAGCTTCGCTCCTTCCCATCCACAGAGGGTTTATATATATATATATATATATATATATATATATATATATATATATATATATATATATATACATATACATATATATATTAATGTATTGATTAAACGTATGATTTCACACTTATAATAACTGAATCAACTATGATTGTTATGTTTTAAAATAACGTGTAACAAATTTAATAATCAATTAGTTTTAACAGGTTAAAATAGAAATGAAATGATGGTGAATCTTAGAAGAAAGTTTTATTTTCTGCAGCCGGGGTTTCGTCAGTTCTTCTGTGATGATGACACTTTACAGTCTGATAGCTTTTTTCTACGAACAGTCTGATAGTTTCGTTCCACGAACTTTAGACAAAAATAAAAAGAACAAAGGCATCTGCTACGTACATTTGTGGGCTGCAAATTAACAGGCGCATTGTCTCGCTGTCCAGTCACCAATGTTAGCCTCTCTGAATAATTATTCTTTTTGAGTATACACAGCGTAACTCAGGGAAGATGATTAGAAATCACCAATATTCTTCTGTGTATTAAACTGGAAAAATATGTTCTTGGACAGCGCGAAAGCAATGATTTGCCTGAATTATAATTAACAAGGTTCATATATCTTACAACATGATATGATAGACTTGAGGCACATGTGATTTAATCATCACTCGTCACTGCTCCAGTCGGAGTTTGGGATTGCTGCTGCTTTCGCGTTTATGCGTGAATTAGCATAAAACAAACAGCGCGTGCTGTAGTGGTTTATGAATATACTATTTTTATATGTTGAGCTTGCAAGCCTCATATATATATATATATATATATATATATATATATATATATATATATATATATATATATATATATATATATATATATATATATATATATATATATATATCACCACTTTAGCATGTAAAACATGTCAAATTCACATTTGTTAAATAAATGTTTACAATTACCCCAAAGTAAGTTTTGGGAACACAATCTCCTGTCATAGTTTAGAATGAACACTAGCAACGTATGTTAGATGCTTTCGAATCACTTGATCTGGAAATTGTGTATTCCTCTTATGACGGGTGATCTGATTCATTAGGTCTCCAGTCTTTTGTATTTAAAATGCGGGTTTACTTTTTAAAGTTTCAAGTTGCCCAAATACTTCGATCTGTCCTAGTCCTTTAAGTTTTCATTCTTTGTATTTAAAAATACAGGTTTAAAGTTGTCCAAATACTCTGATCTGTCACTTTAAATTTTGGAATCCTTTGTCCGCTAATTCTCTTTCTGACTCTGGAGAATTGTTAGCTTGACGTGACAGTGCAGTCTGATTTTTGACTCCGATTTCGCTAGATTATATTTCCATTTCTCAGTTCAAATCCCAGATTGTACTTCCAACGAATTCTCCAATGAAAGTCAATGTCTATTCCGTCTCTCGAATAAAACCAATCGAAAGCTCTTTATCACTGTCTCGGTTGGAGTGTTTAAATCATAATATCCCCGTGTATTTTAAAATATTACATTTAAAAATTCCATCGCATGACCTCTTTCTAGTAATACTTCCGTCCAGATTATCTCCTCAGCCAGGTCATCTGCAATAATTACACATGAATGGTCCCGCGGAAGCGATTATGTACTTATCACCATCTGTCTTCGCCTTCCCTCAGACCGCTTTCTTTTCATCGATCGTACGAGACTACATTGTACAAACGCAGATCGCATCTATCAAAGATGGCTAGGCGACTTACGTGATAAAAGTATTACCGCTGCCTGGTCTAATTAACCTGGTATTATTACGGTTCACCTGGCGAAATGTAACCAAGTCTGGTAGGGGTCACAGCAAAAAAATGAATGAAGGTGCATAAAATATGACAAGTAAAAAGCGGATGAAGTAGTGAGAGAGTGGCAAAAGTACAAACGTATTATCACAGAGGCCAAGAGTTTGATCAGAAGCAGGAATAGAAGCAAGGGTTAAGCAGAGCAATCAGGCCACCGAAGAGCAATGAATATTACCAGCTTAATAGAATTGAACATGTGGTAATCTTCAGACTCCACACAGGCCACAAGAGATTGGATACCATTTATTCAACTAGCTGAAGATTGGAACTACTAATGAGTGTAACTGTGGCACTGATACAATTATAACTGAAGGTCTATTGCAAAAACGTATGAAGAACAGAGATAGCACATATGGCTGTCACCAGTACCACTCCTGGACAAACTCTATGGAGATAACAACAACTTCAGGCTGACCACCGCTTTCAAAAGAAGAAGAAGAACTCGAGTCCGAATTATCATCACAAATACTCGACTCCAAACTCGACTCAGGGTTTTTTTTAATAAGCAGTTCGACTAGACTTGGGGCTTGCCAATTTTGACCAACCAACGTCATCATCCTCATTTATAGCGCAGTCTTATATATAAACTAAGAATGGTTTTGTTTAAATCGATAACATAAAAGGCAATCAGTGAATAAAATACTAAATAAAGATTATTATTCTGAAGTATTACTTATAGTGATGGGTATAATTGTTTGAATAAACGCCAGTGTGACTATAAACAGGTTTAGATCGATAACAAGAGTCGACTTCAGACTCGACTTTAAAGCTACTTTTAGGGACTATCAGACTTGTGATTCAACGTGATACATGTTAATCTACTTTGCTAAAATAAAACAGAGATAACTGTGGTGTTATTCTCAACCAAGTAGATGTAACAGAAGTAGATGAGTTATTGAGAAGATTAGACAACTGAAGCTTTGAGAGAAAAAATATAGAAGCAAAAATGATGGCAAGCAAACAGATTATTATCATTTTCCATTCCTTTCCCTTGGAGCACATACCACCATTGGAGATGGCACCATTGCTTGAACCCTGCACCAAAACATGAATGGGCTCACATTGTAGCAGTGTAACAATTTGTTTTACATAATGCGGTTGCGGATCTATTCAGTCTGATATAAGTAGCCTCTTACGACATGCTCAAGGGAGCATTAATCATAGTCTTTCTTTTCTGGAATTGCACTGAGCCGGACATACCATGTGCAATGGGCAAGTAAAGCACGCAAAACAATAGAATAGAAAGAGAAGAAATTAGAGATGTACTTCAAAATTTGGCTAACTGAACAACAGCTGAACTCTTGAGCACTCTTTCTGGCAGATACGTGAAGTTGCCACGTGGTTGGTACTTACTTAGTCGTTTCTCTTCTACCGTGAGGTGTAGAGCTTTGGAAGAGAGAGCGCCAGACTATCCTATCGGCTTTCTTCCTTCTCGCCTGGTTCCATTCTAGCCATCAGTCCTTCAAAGATTGTCTAATGTTGTCCTCCAAGCGGACTCTGGGTCGTCCTGGAGGTCTGGATCCCTGGCTCTTAGTTTCCCATGCTTATCGTGGTAGCCGATCTCCTCCCATTCTGCCACCAGGTTGGTCCGAGGTAGAATCTCTGGAGTGACTATTTTCTCCCAGCTTCTTCTTCTTCTGCTCTTTTTCTCTTTTTCTTCTTTACTTCCTCTTCTTCTTCACCTCCATCTTCATCTTCTCTTCTTATTCTTCTTCTTCGTCGTTATCATCGTATTCTTGTTCTTCTTCTCCTTCTTCTCTTCTCCTTTTAATATCGCGAAGATAAGTAATCAAAGGGCAGTTGCCGGCCTCGTTAGTTCTTTCTATCCCAAGCTATTTTTAGGCTTTATCCAGGTGTTATGATTAAAATTCATAACGATTGTAGTCTATATAATAGGTGGCTCTACTAGGCTCCTTTTTTGTTTATTTTATACGGGGTCACTGATTAATACGGAAAGTGACGTCATGCCGATATGCTTGGCTGGCTCACGTGAAGCTAGAGAAGCAGAAGTGCGGGGCCTTCTACCAGTGTGTGTCATGGCGAGTGGACGCATATGTTTGAGCTGCGGAATTTATATATATATATATATATATATATATCATTGAAGCACTATACAAGGACGCAAGCAGTGCTGTTTTTGTAAGCAACAACATTGGAGAATTTTTCAAAACAACTGTAGGAGTTCGCCAAGGATGTATCCTGTCACCAGTGCTCTTTAATATATATCTAGAACATATTATGCAAGGGGCTCTCTACGATTATAAATCAACCATATCGATTGGAGGCCGACCTCTGTGCAACCTACGTTTTGCTGATGATATTGATCTGATAGCTGGATCAGAATCAGAACTTCAAGACCTTACCTCTAGACTGGAGAAAGTAACAAGAACGTATGGGATGGAAATTAATATAGAAAAAAGCAAGATATTGGTGAATAGCCATAAGAAACATGTTCCGACCAACATTACGTTAAATGGGCAAACGTTAGAAGAAGTTAACACCTTTAAATATCTCGGGTCCACTATATGTAGTGATGGAAGATCAATTAAAGAAATCAAGACAAGACTTGAGATGGCCTCAGCTGCCATGACAAGGTTGAATGTGATATGGAAAAGTAACATCAGTTTTCCTGTGAAGATCAAATTATACAAATCACTTGTATTATCTATTCTCTTGTATGGGTGTGAGGGCTGGACACTCACTGCAGATACGGAGCGAATGATTCAGGCTTTCGAGCATAAATGTTATAGAAGAATTTTGCGCATTTGCTATAAAGAGCACAAAACAAATGTCTATGTTAGAGAGAAGATAAACACCTATGCAGGCCACCAAGAACCACTTTTGTCAATAGTGAAACGTCGAAAGCTTGCCTGGTTTGGGCATGCAACTCGTCATGACTCCCTTTCGAAAACGATCCTTCAGGGAACAGTCGAAGGTAAACGGAGAAGAGGAGGGAAAGAAAATCCTGGGCTGATAACATCAAAGAATGGGCAGGACACGGTTTTTCCACACTTGTACGCATTGCTGAGGATAGAGAGCAGTGGAGGACCCTGTCTGCTGAAGCTTCCACCATGGCACCCCTACGACCCATATATATATATATAAATAAAAAGGACTGCGTTCCAGACATGAACGGACTGCTTAAAGTTATATCGACGACTGCATATAATATGGCATTTCTGTATTGGTTTGATCTGTATTCCCTTTGGAGCAGTGTGAATTGTTAAACAAAATGTATATCGTCCACTTCGTCCATTGTGGCTTAAATAAGTCAGAGTGATGTTGGTTTGTTGCGGTGTGTTATACGTTTACTACCCTAGACGTGATCGTGGCCACTGGAACCACCCTGTCACTACAAACTAACATTATAATATAAAAGACACATAACACCAGGCATGAAAGTGGACATGAACGAGCAATAACCACGCCTCGGTAAAACCTCATTGGCACTGGACGTCAATTTTCTCGCACATGACCATTTAAAACTGGCAGTAAACATCGATACGCGAGAAAAAGTAACTTACAATATAAATAAAATTGTTGTAAACTGTCAGACGACTATTTTACTGTTTTGTCAGTCTTATAACAACAACAAATAATTGTGTCTATGATGCTTATGGTGTCTTTAATCAGCTGAATCGTTAATCTTCTACTTTGACGCGTGATCAGGTATTTCTGTCTATCTTCCACTCGCTTGAATTTGCTAGTTGTTACCTTGGGACTGCTAGCCTCTTCGTTTTAAAAGGGTACAAGACCAACATGAATGCATTTGGTGCAAGCTTCGTACAACAGGAACAGGTACGGTAATGACTCCATGCTCCATCGGGTAACAATGATCCGTACCTTCCGGATTTGATTAACGGACGCCATTCTTTTGTTTATTTAAAGAAGCTATATAAGGAAGTATAATATTCAAGGATGTAGAATCGCGACCTTATTTAACAGAAGGACAAATATCCATGGTTAAAATTGCGTGCCACAAGGACACGACTCAACGCCATATTGAAAAAATACAAGTTAATTGGTGTCTTTAGACTGCTTATAATACACTTACTGGCTTCCCAGCTCGGTAGTCCATGGTTCGATCCCCAGTTGAGATGGGATTTTTTAGACCGCAAACGGCTCCGGGGTCGACCCAGCCTCATGAATTGGGTACCAGAAAAACTCTGGGAAGGTTAAGGCGGCCGGCGTGATGCTGACTACATCACCCCTAATGTGCCGATGGTCAAGAAAATACAGGCCTAACACCGTATTCCCAATATGCTTCAATGGGCATCTAACGGGATCCTTTACCTTTTAATAATCTTGATCTGGTGGTTTTCCAGTATCTTAGAGTAGTGTTAGGGACTGTAGTATTGTACAAGCAGTAATGGTAGTGGTGGTGGTGGTGGTAGTTTTAGTGGTAGTATTAGTAATAATAGTATTAGTAGTACTTGCCTAGAACACATACCCAGGTTACAAAGAAAGCGGTGCTATAACTGACGACTGTTGAACTCATAGCTGTTCCTGAGGTTTTATTTCAACTGCTGCGCTGGGGATTGAAAAAAAAAATGTAGTACTTAGATACGTCATGACCGATGTAAACACGTGTATATAACCTACAGGTACAAGCACTGGTGTACTACGAGATGTTTGTATGCCTACTCTTGTAAAGCACTATATATTAATCATTATTAAAGAGCTGGTGAGTATAGTTGGCTATGTTCCAAACTGTCACGTAGTAGGAAATCTTATAGAGTAGTTCGAGATGAAAGTTAAAAAAAAAAAAAAAATTGAAGAAAAAAAAAGAAAAAAAAAAAAAGAATTCATCCTGATAAGATGTTCAAAGATCTAACAAGAACATGTAAAGTAGCTAGAGAATTAAAATACCCAACACTTAGAAACTGCTCAGATTACAAATGAAGACTATTGGAAAAAAGCAGAAAAAACAGTGTGACCTCAGCACATTAAGCTAAAGAAGATGTAGAAACTAAAATAATTTTTGAAAACACATTCCTCTCCAAGAAAATAAAGCATAAAAACAGGCCATTCTTCTTTGTGTCATAGCGTTTCAAATTTTAAGTCAGTTTTCCCGGACTTCATTTTTGCAACATGTTTGGTTTTTTCCAATGAAGTCTTTAAATGGGAACAAAATATTTTATGGTAGAATAATTTTAGTGTGTAGTGTCTGCAGGATAATACTATACAGCAGTGGTATTCAACCTTGTTTGTTCGCGTACCCTCAGATATAAGTTATCTTTAACTATGTACGCCCAAAGTTATTGGTGCATAATTGGTTCAAAACTAATTTGCTAATGTTAACAATAGTCAACGAAACAAATGAATAATGATAATACTTCTTCTTCTTCCGTCCTTAGCCAAAGACCGGCAAAGCAATCAGTGGCCATTACGCCTAGTGGCGTCTTAAGGGCAACAGCGAATAGATTTTCCTTGCCGTTGTTCCCATCACGCCTAATGGCGTCTTTAGGGCAACGACAAATCAATCCGTTTGTTGTTGTTTCCGTAATCAAAGTGACTGGCAAACGGGTGATCAGCCCGTTGGTAATGATAATACTAGTCAAAGTTAATTTTAAATAAAGTAATTTACGCCTATATGGACATCGAGAAATTAATATGACATAACACAATATACTACAGAAACTAGTGGCGCCTCTTGCGGCTGTTGCGCCAAATAATCTCGCCAAGCTGCTGCATGGCTACACGCCTTTAACTTGACTCGCCGCACAGCTTACACACGCACTACTCCACACACTTATTACGAGAAGCAGGGAGATAGAAGCAGGGAGGGAGTAAGACAGGATTGAGACGCGTATCAGAGTAAACAACCGAACTTTTGCTTCAAAATAAAATAAAAGAGAAATAAGATGGAGAAATAAAATAAAATTTACATATTTTCAAATAAAGTTTTCAGTACTGAAAGTAATTTACTTAAAATAATGAAAAATAAGAAAACCCTCCGACAGTGCATTGGCAGATTTTTTTTTCATGTACCCCCTTAGATGTCTTCTTGTACCCCTAGGGGTACCCATACCCCAGGTTGAATACCACTGCTATAGAGCAATTCCCTTCTCCGATGTGAAAAGTATGAACAACAAAAGGTTTTACTATCAGAGTATATACAATCAAGGCTACTCTCCTTGTTCCGTAGAACAGGGTCTAGTCAATAAAATGCACAGTATAGTAAAACAGAATCTAACAAGAATAACAATTAAAACATGACAGGTGTCAAAAATGTAAAATAGGAATATAAATATCTGATAATAGCTATTGAAATCAGTATCTTAGTTTTGATACATGAACTACGAGAAACCTAAACTGATCGTTTTCTTATATATATATATATATATATATATATATATATATATATATATATATATATATATATATATATATATATATATATATATATATATATATATATATATATATATATATAATTCCTTATTTTTTAAAAAAAACATTGATTGCTCATCTGTAATTACACACGAATAAATAAAAACTACCTACAATAAAATTTTAAAAAGATACGTTGTGTTACGTAAACACTGCAATGAACATCACTTGTCTAAATTACAGTATGATCCAACTCAATAGAATGAAATAGTGTTTCATAAAGTACAGTACAGTACGGCACGAAATTGAGGACAAGGGGAGGGTGCATTACGAAACCTTGCACCCTCCTTAAAAAAATCCGTACGGCCGGCTCTGCATATACATAATCTTATAATTAAAAACTGTTATTTATTCTATTTCGTTTTTCAGCAAAACAATAAAATGTTTGTTTCAAAAACATACACGGTTATATCTTTTAGTTATCCTGTAAAAAACATGGAATAAATTATTAGGAAAGATGTTGTCAGTAAGCATATGGAAACAACTAACAATATTGCAATCATATATTGTCTAATATATTATCCTAACGTCAGGTGGCTAATTCCAGAACTCTCCCTACTTCCAGATCCGGCTGTAATTAACTTTAACTCGCTCCTTCAACTGATAAAGTTCTCGGCTTATTGACCGTTAAATATAGATGACAATTTGTTAAAAACCTGGTCTGTTGATGGCTAAGTAGAGCAATTATCATAGCTCAGTGCGGACAGTACAAACAAATACATAAGGAGTTCAGATACAATCATTAGTGCAGTGATTGTGTGAAAACGCAATCAAATAAAAAGTGCACCAACATGCATTTCATGAAAAGTGCGTTTATGTGTGTTATTTGGGGATGGGGAATGTGACAGAGATAGAAACATTCACGGCAGGTAGGATAAATATACTAATGTTTAATTGCCTTATTTCAAATGTTACATCTTCATGTCATTAACAGTTATCAAATCTAAAATTTATGCATGTCGTAGAATACGACTAAGGCGAGTTTGACATTAGGACCGGCTACCTCATCCTATAGAACGTGACGCCTGAAAAAAAAATTATGAACAAGAAACAGGCTATATATATATATATATATATATATATATATATATATATATATATATATATATATATATATATATATATATATATATATATATATATATATATATATATATATATATATATATATATATATATATATATATATACATACATACAGCGTGTCCGGCTGAATCACTACCAATAACAAATGTCAATATTTCCACATCCATGTAAGTTAGAATTATTTTTTTATGGTTACCTCGTATAGAAACCATCACATTTTTAGGAGCAGTGAGATAATTGATAAATTGTCCGATAATGTGCAGATAACGCATACGTAATGCGCAGCCGCGGAATGTGATGAAGCGTTTAGTGAAAATGGCGGAGTTCACGGTGCAGCAGAAAGTGCAATGCTGTTATTGGCTTGCGGAATTAAAGTTTCCCATTGTTGTGCAAAGGAGATTCAGGCAGGAATATGGACAGAAACCTCCAGAGCGACATACCATAGTGAAAAGGCACAAGCAACTGTTGGAAACAGGTTCTTTGTTGAGAAAGAAGGGAAGCGGCAATGAAGCGTTGTCTCCAGATAGAGTTGAAGCAGTTAGCGAAGCTTTTCAACTTAGCCCGCGGAAATCCATTCCAGGGGCAAGTGGAGAATTGGGTATTCCAAAATCTACTGTTCACGACATTGTGGACAAAAGATTGCAGCTTAGAGCCTACAAGATCCAGTTAGTGCAGAAGTTACAGCCAAATGATAAACCCAGACGGGCCGAGTTCGCAAATGCAATGCTATGTCACCTCGATGATGACAATGAATTTCTCAATCGTGTGGTATTCTCCGATGAAGCGACCTTTCACACTTGTGGCAAAGTTCACCGGCATAATTGTGGGATATGGGGAAATGAAAACCCACTTGTCGTAATGGAGCATGAGCGAGACAGCCCTAAACTTAACGTGTGGTGTGCCTTAACCTCGAATTATGTGATCGGGCCATGTTTCTTCGCCGAAGCCACAGTCAGAGGAGCAACATACCTAAACATGCTGCAAAATTTTGCAGTTCCTAGGATACCAGAAGGATTCATATTCCAGCAAGATGGAGCACCTCCACACTATGCCAATGAAGTAAGAAACTACCTTCATCAACAATTTCCAGACAGATGGATTGGAAGATTAGGTCCCATTGATTGGCCACCAAGGTCACCAGATGTGACCCCCTTAGATTTCTTTCTATGGGGATACGTAAAAAGCTTTGTCTATCAAACTCCGGTGCAGGGACTGGATAATCTTCGGCAGCGAATAATTGACGCTTGTGCATCTGTCACACCTCAGATGCTGCAAAACACGTGGAGAGAGATAGAATACCGTCTTGACATTCTTCGAGCCACTAAAGGCGCTCATGCGGAGATCTACTGAAACTTGGTGGAGATCTACTAAAACTTGGTGAGTTGCTACTGAAACTTAATGAGTTTGCCTAACAGAAAATCAAAATCCGGTAGGTCTGCTATTATTAGTATAAAAAATATTGACATTTGTTATTGGTAGTGATTCTGCCGGACACACTGTATATATACACACATACATATAGGCGCTGATGTTAGACAGAGCATGCATTGATAAGAACCAGCCAATAGCATTACAGGACAGCTTTTATCCTGGATCCCCTAAAGTAAGAGAAAAAAAGCGAGACTTAAAAAAACACGCTGAGAAAGAATTAGACATTATAGTGATACAACAGATATAAAAAAGACCTTGACCTATAGCAGCGGACATTAATGTTCGGCGTGTATTTGCTGATAGCATGAGCTTTCACGCAGGATTGGAAGGTAATGTCAGAATAACGAGATTTGACTTTCAGATCTCCGCCTATTTTATGTTGAAAACATTCAGGCAAGGAGAAGGCTCAGCTCTGGTTCGCTGACGCAAGCAGTCTAGCAATGGATCGCTAACTGCATTTCTCACTGTTGACGCGTCTTAGGTCCCGATTAAGGACTAATGATGCCAATGATTGCGATGACGATATAACTGCATGCACGTATTAGATTTAGAAATTATTTCGCGATAGGACAAGATCACCATATTAAGTGTATGAGTATCAAGCAGTTAGAACACTTCACTATCTGTGTTGTATTTGTAATCGTTTATTTCAGTGGATTTATCATGCTTGTTAATGCACTTGCAAATAATCCGTCACGAAATGACAGGACAGAACTATGGTGTGCGATTTCTATCTTGTGTCCTCTATACCTCGCGGTAGAAGGGGAACGACTAAGTTAGTAAGTCCTGAGAATAGTATATTTTCTCCAGTATTCGGTTTCTTTCTTTCACCTTCCATCGAGCACGTAAGCATGTCAACACATACAGGCAATATATTGTTTCAAGACCTAAAGTCTTTTATATTTGGACATGCGCCCTAATATAACAGACTAGGTTGAACGTGACGCGCCTCATCAAAACGAGGCAAAAGTTTATTTTAAAAAAAAAACATACAGACAATTTAAAACTATCATTAACTAAAACACATTTATAAACAACTGAAGACAGATGACTGAAATGAGGAAAAAAAAAATGAATCGAAACTCGGAGAACGAATGTTTGGAAGGCAAAAGTTCTAACCACTAAACTACGTGCGGGACTTGGTACTTGTCTTTTTTTTTTTTTTTTTTGTGGGGTCGGAGTGGCCAAGAGGTTTGGCGTCAACCTCGAATTCTAGAGGCACCGGGTTCGATTCCCAGTACAGGGAATATAATTTATGGAACTTTAATTTTTCAGAAGCAGTGGTCCTAATGATGTCATTCTCTCTCTCCCACCCCCCCCCCCCCCCCTCCCGGTCTCGTAGGTAGTGAGATCGGATGCCTAGCCTTCTCGGATAAGAGCGAAAAAATAGGTCTCGTGTGCAAGTTGTGCACTTTAAAAATCCCACAGCAGTTGGAAATCGTAAAGAGTAGGCCATAAGAAACCTTCCCACCAAAGACATTTATAGAATGTGTGATTCCTATATACACACTGAGATTCCCGCTGGTGTTACGGAGTTTGTGCACTGTGCTGAGATCCTCTTTGCATGATCTAAGGGAGGAGATCGGAGCACCGATGGAGTTGTCCGTGTACAATGAAGATAATCATTAAAACCAAACCAAACCAGTTTTTTTTCCCCCATCTAAACTATTTTAATGATCGCCTCTCGCTTAGCGTTGCGACAGTTACCTGGTTACTTGTGGACATTCCTAGCCGATTATGAGAGAAGATTCTTGTGACCTGCTTGTAAAATATGGTGACATTTGAAACTTTACATTAATACATAGACATACATGATACCATTGGGAATATAATTGGTTAATCTTTAAAATAGCTCTTTTAAACATTGATCATTGTCACAAAACGGTTTGTGCGCTCTCGTGTCCATTCTGGCAGTATTGCATTACCTTTACTGTGCGGGAGAAATTTTGATATTTCTCTCTTTCCCCCGCCCTAACCTGGCCCATTTCTGTCAACATAAAACTCATCCGAAGGTTAATGTTTACGTAACTTTCACACTTTAATTCGTTTAAATTCGATGGTCCATCCCTGAGGGATTAATTAAGTCACAAACACGCGACGATCTCACATGGACTCCAGATGAAAGGCTATTGTCGATGTTTGTACAAGATTAGAGTCATCCCTTTCAATTCATCAGAACAATAGACTCGCAATATTGGAGGTACGGATAAACCACGAATATGTCCAGATAGACGGTCGAATTGCGCCGAGTCGTAGTCTGATAATGACGTCTGAATTACGTGAGATAAGCGAGTCAGATAATCCCCAATCAGGGGAGACATTTTGAAGTGTGATAGATGTACTTACTTAGTCGTTTCCCTTCTACCGTGAGGTGTAGAGGTTTGGAAGAGAGAGCGCCAGACTATCCTATCGGCTGTCTTACTCCTAGCCTGGTTCTCTTCAAGTCCTCAAGAGTGTCTAATGTTGTCCTCCCAGCGGACTGTAGTTTGTCCTGAAGGTCTGGATTCCTGGTTCTTAGTTTCCCATGCCTGTCGTGGTAGCCGATCTTCTCCCATTCTGCAGACATGGCCAAACCATCTTAGTTGGGACTGTTCTACTTGGGTCTGCGCTTCAGGCACAAGCCATTTTCCGCTGTCCAGTCATAAATTTTCATTAGATTAACTGAAACAGTGGTGATTTTTCATCACTTCCCCTGAGTTAGACAATAAACGCTCAGAAGGAGTAACAAATCTGAGAAAAGAAATCGGTTCACGGACAGCGGGGGATAAGCTCCTGATTAATATCAGGCAAACACATATTTAGAAGCGGAATTTGTTCTTTAATTCCCTCTAAAAGTTGGTGGTACGGATCGGAAAGACCAGTTGCGGTACTACTTTACGAACGATACCTGCTGTTCTGCTAGTCTGCATTTCTAAGCCTGAGATCGACACTTGAAGATCCTTGCCTGGACCAGGAGCAGTAGCTTCTAGACATCTGGAAACGTGCCGTAGACACAGAGATGAACTGACGGAACCAGCAATTCAGAAATGTCGAAAGATAAGTCATAGTTCTAGCAGGCTAGAACAACAGACTTTATTTCTAAAACAGATAACCAGACAATGATGATATCTCTAAGAGTTACTAGTTTATATTTATTTACATTTGTTCCAAAAGCGATTGATCATTAAATTTTGTGTATGTTGATTTTGATAAATCCATAGTCGAGTTAATGATAACAGAGCGTAAGGCACTTGTGTGAGTCTTGATTTATGTATGCATATATATATATATATGCATACATAAATCAAGACTCACACATGTGCCTTACGCTCTGTTATCATTAACTCGACTATGGATTTATCAAAATCAACATACACAAAATTTAATGATCAATCGCTTTTGGAACAAATGTAAATAAATATAAACTAGTAACTCTTAGAGATATCATCATTGTCTGGTTATCTGTTTTAGAAATAAAGTAATAAAACCGACTAGGTTGAACGGGATACGCCTCGCCAAAACTTTAATTAAATATGATGAGTAAGAAATGTGCTAGTTTTGATGAGCCCCCAACTTATTTAAATCAGTAAAATATTACTTCAATAACTCTGTTACATGTATTTAAAATGACTGAGACATACGGGTGCAGTTTACTCAAAATGACTAAATCAACTGTAAATTTGTATATATATAGATACAAAATTCAATAATCAATAATAGTTAACAATGTAAAATAAATAATGGTGGGGTGAATTAATACTACTCCTTTAAAGATTCATCACTAGTGATGACCTGGATATAGTTTTGGAAAATTTTCTTAAAGAAAAGAGTTCACTTGGCAGCTCTGAATAGGTACTTAGCTGCCAGTAGGATGTCGGTTGGCTGCTATAGCCAATGCTTGTTCTTTGCATGTTGGAGAATGGTTCTTCTCGTCACTGGTCAAGTCTGGTGACCGCAACACGTCCCTTGTAGTATCGTGGGGCAATTACGAATATGGTCCATCGTCTCTTAAGACCCGTCTGATGCAGATGTCTAGCTTTAACTGAAGGCCACTTATACCACACACGTGTTCCATAGACTAGTACCACCAAATGGTATCACCGACTAGTGTCGTGAAACAAGAGAGAAACAAAGACTCTCCTGATTATTGGGTTTCCAGGCAGGAAAATCAGGTGTCCCTCCTTTTCATTCCACCATCCCATCGGCCTCAGAACTTTACCCTTTGCGAGTATTAATGTTAATCCCAGTAAGCAGAAAACACCCACTGCATTTATATAAAACATTTTAACATATACATTTGCACTGGTTGAAAATGTTAATATAATAATTATGTACATCACTTCTGTCTTTCATCCACTCCCTACTCCATATGGAACTTGGGACTACCTCTGCTTTTGGTTCTCAATGAGAAATCCGCATGAAGCAGTCACCAACGCTTGCAGTGATGGTTCATGAAACAATCGTTTTAATGCTGAGGTTGCCAGTCTCGTATGAACTTGGACATCCACTAGCAACTTTCCCTTGTTAATAATGCAAAATATAGAGTTATAAAATGTACAACTCACCCCAAATATCTTCGGACATACAGACTTTTGGCTAAGAGAAATAGTTTCGGCAACTTGGTTAAGATGCATCTTACACGTGGTCTGGGGTATTACTTTATAATGGAATCCCACTATGACGAGTTGAATTTATCAGTGACATACAGAATGAATGTGCTAGATTATAGGGCACCATTCGGCCCTCGCATTCACATTGTTACTATATGACAAGGCCCCAATTTGAAATGTTGTATTTTAACATCTCAAATGCTCAACCAATAGCATTCAATTTGCGTATATTGATAGGGGTATATCCCCACTACCTTCTCTTGGAAAATTCCTGCGTGTCATATAAAATATGATTTTTTTCAAGTCACTTCCCGTATAAGGTATTCTTTCTTCCGTCGATATTAATCATATTTACAACGCACCACTTCATAGATCTATCACAGACAACATCTTCCCAGATGGACAACTATCGTAACTATTGCCTACTACAAGTCCACCCGGAAATTATTATATCATTGATCTGGTCTAACAAACAACTATCAAGTAACATATCGGCCAGACAGAAAATATTATCAGTAATAAGATAAGACAACTGAGGTGGTCATCCTAGCGTTGTTTACGTATAAATCGGGCGTTCCCATTCACTGTCTGGTCGGAAATGTATTACGCATTCGTAAACAACATTTCACTCTACCGATCCATGTGACATTGTGGGTTCAAACGCAAGTGAATGCTTACAATAATCAATAAGGATGGCCGATGAAGCCCAGACACGATAGGAATTGAAGGAAGAAAGTGTAAACAATTAATCTAAAATACCAAATACTGTCAGAGGTGGGAAAAAAAAGTTAAGAGCACAGAATGAATTACACGATGACACAGGAAAATGTGACTATCGAGTTATTCCGTCACAAAGACAATGGGTCACTTAAACAGACAGGTACAAAAAATACATTTAAACATTCACACTTACAGTTATATATATATATATATATATATATATATATATATATATATATATATATATATATATATATATATATATATATAAATATATATATATATATATATATATATATATATATATATATATATATATATATATATATCATCATCATCATCATGTGACCTATTCTTTCCAAAACATTGTCTCCATTACAGCTGCTCTGAACGCATCACGATTCTGGGCAAGTCGACCTGCATCAGCCAAAGACAAGTTCAGACTCTCTGTAATGTCCTGGGTCTACCGTCGTCTAGGTCGATCCCTTCCCCTTTTTCCAGGAACCATGCCTTCCATCACTATTTTTTCCCAGACTATTATGTCTTTTTATATGACGGAAAAATTTCAGCTTCCTTATTGCGATGTTATTTAGGTGCCAATGTTCCTGTATGTTTAGTGAGGGCAGTACTTCTCTGTTGGTCTTTTTTTCTGTCCAGGGTATTCTCAACATCCTTCTGTAGCATTTCATTTCGAATGATGTAACCTTTTTTTTGCAACTGTTTTATTGCACAGAATGAATTACACGATGACACAGGAAAATGTGACTATCGAGTTATTCCGCCACAAAGACAATGGGTCACTTAAACAGATAGGTACAAAAAATACATTAAAACATTCACATTTACAGTTAGAAACAGACAATGGAATTGCAGGAAGGTGCTTGAGTCAGATCTGAGCGAGATTTTATAAAATTTTGAGCTCTACTGCGTTTGTGATCTAATTGGATGTTGTCGTTTTCGTCCTCTCCTATGTACTGTGGCCTGTACTTACCCACTCGGCTACCGTAGATCCTTCCTTGTTTTCTCTGACATACATGCAGTCTTTTCTTAGTGATACGCATAGTTTAGACCGTGTTTTCTCAGACGTACGCGTAGTTTACCTCCAATCGCTGTGCAGCATATGTTTTGAGAGTGTTCTACGGTGATTTCGCTTCCTATGAACATACCTTGTAATACTAAGATATTCAGAGGGTTGTGACTAGTTTCGCTACGGGCTCTGAAATATTATTTCTTTAAAAGACAACAAAGAATTTACATGAATTATTAAATGGGTGCTTGGGCAGTACAGGACGATTAAAACGATATAAACAGATTACCAGTGTGGATCTGATGAAAAGAATCAGACAAATGCTAGTAGAACAAGAGGTAAAGACACTGCTGATGGACAGGACACATACTGAGAGGACCAGTCGATTACATTGCAAGGCAGACTTTATTCTTGAAACATCAGAGGTAGATGATTAGACGGAAACCAAAAAAAAAAAAAAAAAAAAACACACACACACACACACATAGAAGAAAATTAGAGGGAGACTAAAAAGAATACATAAGATATGGAACACGGCTGTTTGCGAGCGATCTTTTAGTTATTTCCCCTTTTTCCCCGACCGCGCTATTTATAGCCCACTTGACAGAGGTCACGTGGTCAGCTTCCTAATGGGAAAAACATGTGGCGATGTTTACTTTTGATAGGGCTTAATTAATGCTTTTAGGCTACTTTTTTATTATAAATACCGGCTTTAATTTTGCGTAAAGCTAGACTAGAAATGTTAGAGTAAATTTTAGAACAAGAACAAACATTTTATCACAATTAGAACAGAAGATATAATAGTCTGAAATAGTGTAAAATTTACGTTTTTTTTATATTTTGTTATGGTTTGTTTATAATGCAATTTTCACTAAATCGGTCACAATCAACATGCATAACAAATTACAGAAATCAAAAGTAGAAAACCTGCAGAAAATGGATATCAAAGATTTGTTTTGGTTTCATGCGTCAAACATTAATTATTGAAAGTTTAAATTGCAAGTCCACATTTATTACCTTAAAATAACACACCCAATTGTCCCCAAAACATGTTTGAATTGCTTTTATGCTACTTTATTATTATAAATACCGGCTTTCATTTTGCGTAAAGCTAGACTAGAAATGTTAGAGTAAATGTTAGAACAAGAACAAACATTTTATCACAATTAGAACAGAAGATATAATAGTCTGAAATAGTGTAAAATTTACGGTTTTTTTTTCTACATTTTATTATGGTTTGTTTCTAATTCAATTTACACTAAAACGGTCACAATCAACATGCATAACAAATTACATAAATCAAAAGTAGAAAACGTGCAGAAAATGGATATCAAAGTTTTGTTTTGGTTTCATGCGTCAAACATTAATTATTGAAAGTTTAAATTGCATGTCCACATTTATAACCTTAAAATAACACACCCAATTGTCCCCAGAACATGAGAGCTAACAATTATCTCAATCATACATCATGAGTTCTGATCCAGTCTGCGCAATGTTTTTCTAATATGTGCTGTTTATGAATTGTCTTACTAGGGAATAGCTTTCTGAACAAAGACATATAAGTCTCTATCGATGCTGTTATTGATTCTTTACTAATTGGTTTACTGTGTGATATTTTGTTGTGTACTTTCTCAAATGCTTCTTTCAGTGAGTTGAATTGTTCTTGGGCAATAAAAGCTATGTTAGTTATATCTTGTTTGTCTGTAATTTTCAGTGTTTGTGTAATGATTGCTCTTGTAAGATCTTTATAAACTTTTTGTGTGAGATATCTGTGGCAGTGATTCCCTATAAATGCTCTGCTATTATACGCCTGTTGTATGATTTTGTGTTTGGCTAGTACCTTGTCCATGTGTGAGCAAACTGGACCAGACCTAGTACACAGATCTTGAAACTGAAGTTTGGCCAGCGCATCTTGTGCATTTTCAAGTCTAACTTTAAAATTATCTGTCTCCTCCTTATCCTCACAAAGTTCAATACCTACCTGAAAAATTCAATTTTAGCTCCTAATTCTTCTGCCTATTTCCAGTTCCTACTAAATCTCTTCAAGTTCTTAAAAAGTACTAATGTTTGCATGTATCTCTTGCGAATTCTCAAATATCTTTGCGTCTATTGTATCAGCTACCTGTTCTAGAAGTCTGTGGTGTTTCAAAACAATGCTTAATAAAATATGAAGATAAGGAGGAGCTACATTTTCAATTTCAATCTCTAACATTGGTTTGTGTAAACAATTATGGTAATGTGCCACTTGCCTTTTATTCCCTTTCCCATATTTCATATATCTATT
Organism: Oreohelix idahoensis; assembly: GCA_024509875.1. Taxonomy (NCBI): domain Eukaryota; kingdom Metazoa; phylum Mollusca; class Gastropoda; order Stylommatophora; family Oreohelicidae; genus Oreohelix; species Oreohelix idahoensis. Next base: position 201,630 of record JAMPIV010003984.1, on the reverse strand, counting down.
GTAATCTCTTATCAACATGGCCAAACTTCTTGGTTTGCAAGTTGTATGCTCTCTGGATGTCTTTGATGAAAATGTTTGGTTTGTCTGGAGCTCAAGGAATATACCCATGTCTGTGGTGTCTCCAGCAAAACAAGGAAATAATCCCCGAATAAGAAAACAACAACTTGTTTACCATCCCACTCTAAATATTTTAGTGACTCTATCTGAGCTTTCATGCCATTCATAAATATTTCTAAATTATCATATGTATCTCTGACTCTAGCCATTGAAAAAAGGATGGTATTCGATTTAGAATTTGGTTTCTCTAAATTTACTACCTGCATTGTAACTTTGAATGAAAGAAGATATACAAACAGTTACTTAGAATTCGCTGGCAGCCGTCGTGTGCACAGGATTGTCTACCAAAGAACACCAATGGAACAGTCCTTATCTCACACACAATTAAAAAAAAAATTCATATTATAAATAGAAGATTAACAAGACTTGAAAGATAGATCAAATTATGTGGAAGTAATCTATCTATAGCTTTACATGTTTTCTGACGCTTATATACGTAGCTAAATATCATTATAAATGAATGAAAATGCAAAAACAGATGGTGCTTTACAAAAAGTTATTTTTTTACTACCTTATTTAAGATTTGTGGGTATCAGGAATGCGTTTAAAGGGATTTAAATGCTATAAAATCTGGTGACAATATGCTTGTTCTTGTAATGCCACACTCACAAAACTGACTACCACACATTCTCAAGATATGAAACCAAAAAAAAAAAAAAAAGTATGTGGAAATAATCTTTAGCTTCCCTTCGAGAAGTCTTTATAATTATAAACTCAAACGAATGGGCCGATTTTTAGATATTAAATTAATAAAAAGATTACTTATTTTATGAATTTCCTTAAATGATGACGCTGTTTTCAAAAGTCTGTAACTCCGTCAAAACTAATTTCAAACAAATAAAAATGCAATCAAAAATAGAACACAGAACAAAGTTATAGTACACAAAAGAATTTTAGCGCTGTGTTTATCCAGAACGAGTGTGTAATGATTTATATTTTACTGATTTTACTCACACATCAGCTGATTTTCCCCGCCAAAAACTTAAATAGTCTTTTACGGTGCACACAAAATTTTATACCCGGTGTCAGAATTCCGGTCACCGAAACTAAAAGAGCGCTCTGGTATAGGGCACAAACAGCCGTGGGAAAGATCTTAGACGGCTGGCAGAGGATTCAAGGGCTTGGCGTGATCTTCTGAAGGCTTATTCTACACTGGTAGATAAATGGTTAGGAATGATCTGATAGTAACATTATTGCTCTGGGATTTTTGCACTCGTGTAAAACACCTCCTTTGACAACTTCACCATATGTCCTTCGTTCCACTCTACGGACATTTCTTCTCTCAGCTGTGGCGAAATGGAAGTTGGATAGAAATAATAGATTTGGTTCCCAGGACAGGAGAAGAGAACTGGTAAGTTAAACCTGCACAGTCTAGATGGTAGGGAGAGCTGTGTTCCACCTTCTCGCTGGGACCTAACCTATGCTTCAAGGGTGTCGGATTAATAGTTTGAAGTAAAATGTTGCTTCCTATCTTTTTCCTACCAATTAAAAAATTTCAATTCATTCTGTTAATTTCCACAGGGGAAAGTTGGATAGAAATAGATTTGGTTTCCTGACAGAAAAGAACTAAAAAAGTAAGCCACCTTCTCGCTGGACCTAACCTATGCTCCAAGGGTGTCTCTATTAATAGTTGAAGTAAAATGTTGCTCCTATCTTATTCCTACCAATTAAAAATATTAATTCATTCTCTTAATTTCCACACAATAAAAAAATTTCTAACTGAACTGGAATTTTACCAAATCAATAAACTACGATGTATAAAATATATCTGTCTCAGTGTGGTGTGGTGTGGTGTGTGTGTGGTGTGGTGGTGGTGGTGATGTGTGTGTGTGTGTGAACCAGTTTTGTTTAAGATCAAAAGCGTCTTGTATATTTGTCGCGTTTAAAATATTTGATGATCAATATCCATATGATCTACTCATTGCAGAGAGTTGACATTTTACATGCAGATCTGTTTCTTAGCACATTTTATCTTTCAAATTTCGACCTGCATTGACTTAAATGATTTTATACGATTGGTAAAAAGAGATGAAAATAGCTCCTTTAAAAGGTTTAAAGTAAGGATAATAATGCATTGCGTATATAGATTGCGTTTCGTATTTGAAGTAGCGGGCGTCGGACAGCGAATGATAATGTATCGATTAAATTCAAGTGTTTCTTTAAACAGCAAGGTTAACCAGTCTTTTGTTTTCAACACAGCTTCAATAATGATCGACTATCAAGTGAAAAACTTATCAAAGTTTATTTTACTCACAAATTAACTGGGCAGAAGTGACAGCCGTTCCACAAAAGTACTCAATTTTGACTTAAAATCATAAAACAAGAACAGGGATAAAAAACGGAATTTTTAGGGATCTACTTTTACAATTACTCACTTTTGACTTCTTCGCTCCACTGATATCCGTAAAGAAAATTCTTAGTTAACACCACCACCAACCACGAACTGCTATCTCAGAGCCACCAAGAAGACTTGCGCATCATTATAGCGGTTAGACGTTGGACCTGGGTTGGCCACATCCTCAGAAGAGACCCTGACACCATCATCACCAGAACTGCCATGCTGTGGTGTCAAGAAGGACAGCGACAGTAAGGCCGGCCAAAAGTCACCTGACCGAGAACTACGGAGGGAGAGATGATAGCATGAACCAGAGCTAGGGCACCACACGAAGGATGGCCATTGACCGAGAAAAGTGGATACATTTTGTTGCTGCTCTACAAGACGCCACCAGGCGTGATGGTCATTGATTGCTTTGTCAGTCAGCGGCCAAGGAAAGAAGAAGAGGAAGTAAAGATGAAATTTGCGTTCTTGAGCCACGTCTGTCGCATTGTACTTTTATTATTATAACCAAATTCATTTATTAAAAACCCTCCTCCCTCCCCCCCCCCCCCCCTTTCTTCCCCAAAATAAAAAAATATGTTCCATACAATATATTGCATCCATTAAAAGTGTATTGTCAGTTATCATTCATCAGAAATTCATTATATCGGTTCACACAAAAATTCCTTCTGTGCAGTTTCATGGTAGTTCGTGTCCTTCCTTTTAACTGTTGTTTCAGAACCCGTTTGTTAAAAAATGAAAACACATAATGCGCCACAAATTCCAATACTACTTTCTGCTTTGCCAGATAAGATAACTTCAATATATATAGCAGTTCAAATTCTTCAGATAAGCGTCACTAGGCAATGTGTTTATTTATTTAATAATTTTTATTCTGTTTTACATTTTTTGTGAAGATGGGAAATGTATTTTTGTAGAACAGTCTTTGCGCACATAAAAAAAAGTATGTTTGCTAAAGTGTGGCTGGAAAATCGCTTGTGATGTGAGAAATGCTGCCCCAGAAAATGTAGCACCGTGGGTTATGTCCCACTCTGGCCCCTTCACAAGTTCGGACCCTTACTTCTAGCTCATGCCCCATCTTTTCAACATGCTTTCTTAACTTTGCACATACTTCACCAAGTAATGACATTAAAGCGATGTCTGATATTCCAACTGCCAGCGAACCATTAACAGAAAGAGCATGTTATTGAAACAACTGAAATAACAATTCAATATTTTTAAAAGCTGTTTTTGTGTTCAATACAGTCAACATATATCTACAGGCTATTTCAGTTCAACTTAGAAACCGTGGATAATGTCCAAGGGAGATTATCGAAAGAAGTAAATCTGCTTCTATCAATATTTGCGTGCACCGGTTCAGCATGTGACTCAAAAACTCTTGCTCTTAAGAGTTAGACTTTAGTGTTCGATCACATGATCTGTTCTCTCTGTATGCAAATAAAAATGAGGTCTGGAAACGACGTGTCAGGAATATTATTCAGATGGCAGAAAATAAACAATTTCCCTGTTACCGGTGGTTTTTCTTTCCTGAATTGACAATGATGTTGTCAGGGCTGTCGGGCTTACCACATGTGGCCGACGTATTTCTTGATAACGCGAATATGATGTGCGCCGTTTCTTTGGCTTATGGTGATGACAATGGAGCTCGGTAACAATGTTTAATGGGTCAAGACAGTATGACCAAACTGGCGATAAATAGATGCTGGACTCATAGTGAAAAGTTGGCGACAAAACAAGATTTATTGTAGATATACTTTGACATCAGTAATGTAGACGATCATCATCCTTATTTTCATGGCAGAAAAAGTACATAGTCAATAAAAATCAACATGGACGTTGACTGACTGCACTAACCGCTACCACATGAAGGTTAGCGGAAGCTCTACAGTAACAGTGACCATGTTAACAACTTTGAGCATATATATAGTTATTCAATTACGATCCAATAAACTCCCAACGTTAGCGGGACGCACTAGCAGCTTGACATATCTGGTCAAGTTGAAGCTCTGCCATAACGTTTACAGGAGACTAAGTATCGGAGGCGAGATACTTAAAACGAGCCGTTTCTGGCTACATATTTGAAATAAAACGATTTTTGTATTGCTCATCAAGAATATCATCTTCATCTTTCAGATGATTATAATTTCTTTATGACCGTGTCTTTCCTAGACAAAGGACAAGCACACGAAAAATTCAAGTCTATACAAGACGGAGGATATCTGGATCTGCTTCAAGTACATTGCCCGTATAGCAACAAATCACATGCGACATACCGCGCCATACTCGTTTAATAATTGTGCACGGTCGTACGCAAATAATATAACATACAATTAACCTAGATGCGCTCAAATGTGCGTCTACAAAATAATAGACGTGCATGTGAGGATCTCAAACATTTAACTCCCCCTCTATGAATATAAAATAACTTAACAGTCCCATATGCTGATTACGCAGTATTAAAGGACGGAAAGTAAGAAAGAGTAACGTGGAGTTATTGAGTCTGTAATGGCGGAAAGTATTAAAAAGGGGGCTTCACTCAGAATAGATAAACAGACAGAAACAGGGGTTATCTGTTGGTCAGAGTGACAAAACTGAAATAATCCAAAAGTGATAAGGTGAAGGTAATCCTATTGCAGATACTGCCGTAGGGGAGTGAAGAGTTAGAGCATGAACAACAACATACAACTACAGCATGCAGGCAGATCATCGACTAGACACAGAAATATCCCAAGACTTTTCAAGGACTTTCCTAGCTCAGTGGTCTATGGTTCGATCCCCAGATGAGGTGGGATTTTTTAGGCCGCAAACGGCTACTGGGTCGACCCAGCCCCAAGTGGGTACCAGAGCAACTCTGGGAAGGTTAAGGCGGCCGGCGTGATGCTGACCACATCACCCCTAGTGTGCCGATGGTCAAGAAAATATGGGCCTAACACCATATTCCCAATATGCCTCAATGAGCGAGTAACGGGATCCTTTACCCTTTCCTTTTCAAGGACTATATTTTATATTGAAATTGTTAGTGACTCCGGTCTATTATAAATAATGTTAGTAGATGATTTAATTTTAAATGTGTTTTGTTGTCAAGGAAGGGAGAAAATGTTTTTGTCCAGTCTAACATTTTATATAGATATTTACGTGTTTTTAGGAAGAGTGAAGGCAGACATATGTGCTGCGCCTGTTATAAGAGCCCTATGTGTCTTGTGTGAGTTTCTTCTTCTTTGATCCTTAGCCGCCGACCGTCAAAGCAGTCAGTGGCCATCACGCCTAGTGGCGTCTTGTAGGGCAACAACAAATTGATTCCACTTTGCTCGGTCGGCGGCCATCCTTCGTACAGTGCCCCAACTCCGGTTCATTCTTTGCATCTCAGCCTCCACAGTCCTCCGCCAGGTTGTTTTTGGTCGGCCTCTCTTTCGTTTTCCTTCAGGGGTCCAAAGCATAGCTGTTTTTGTGATGGCATTGGGGTCTCTTCTGAGGACATGGCCAACCCAGCTCCAGCGTCTGCCAGCTATGATGGTGTGCATGTCCTCTTGCTTGCTCCGAGTAAGCAGATCTTGGTTGGTGATGGTATTCGGCCAAAAGATTCGGTGAATTTTTCTTAGGCATGTTGTGTGAAAAGAGGACAATTTCGACATTTCCTTCTCTGTAACTCTCCAGCATTCTGCACCATAGAGAAGCACAGAAAGCACACATCTCTGATATAATCTTAATTTTGTGCTTGTGCTGTATTGAGAGGACTTCCAGATGTTGTTTAGGCTAAAAAAGGCTGTTCTTGCCTTATTCATTCTGATGTTGATGTCTTTGCCTGCCCCGCCGTCTGGTGTTACTATGCATCCTAGGTATGTGAAGGTGTCTGTCTGTACCAGTTGCTGATTCCTTACTGATATGGGCTCATGGTTGCTCACATTGAGCGTCATGACCTCTGACTTCTTTAAATTGATGTTCAAGCCCACCTGCTGGCTAAACTTATTAAGTCTATCCGTTTTTTCTTGGATGTGTTGATGTGAATGTGCTAGTAGTGCAATGTCATCTGCATATTCCAGATCTTCCAATATAGAAAATGTAGTCCATCTTATTCCTCTTGGACTGCCCTCTGTTGTCTGGCGCATCACCCAGTCTATGACTGTTAAAAATAGAGTGGTTGATAAGGGGCATCCCTGTCGTACTCCTGTCTTCACCTCAAAGGTTTGGTTGCTCTGCCCAACACTACACGTAAAGTTGGCATAGAGGCTTTTTATGATTGACACTATGCAGCTTGGAATTCCATAAGCCCTCTGTATTTTCCATAAACTGTCCCTATGTAAGCTGTCAAAAGCCTTTACAAAATCAACGAAGTTAATGTACAGCTGTCTTTGCCATTCTGAGCACTGCTCTATAATGTTCCTGATAGTGAATATATGATCTACACATCTTCTGTTCTTTCTAAATCCTGCTTGTTCTTTCCTCAGTTTGTGGTCTACTGCTTTTGAATTTCTCTGTATAATTGTCCTGCCTAGTATTTTGCTGGGAACTGAGAGAAGAGTGATTCCTCTCCAATTATTGCAGTCTGCAAGATCTCCCTTCTTGGGCAATTTGACAATTATTCCTTTGTTCCACTCTGATGGTGTTGTCCCCGTTTTCCAGACTTGTGCGAATAGTGGTTCTTATAGTTCTGCTGCTAGCTCAGGGTCTGTCTTAAATAGCTCTGCATTTAAGTTATCATGGCCAGGAGCTTTTCCGTTCTTTAACCCTTTGATTGCTGTGATGATTTCTTCTTTTCGTGGAATGTCTGTATTTACATCTAGATCGTTTTCAGCCTCAGGAACATTCAATTGTGTCTCTGGTAGTTCCCTGTTCAGAGTTTCTCTGAAGTACTCTGCCCATCTTGTTTCCTGTCCCTCTGCTGTCGTGATGAGATTTCCTTGCTTATCTCTTACTAATGTAATATTGTTTGCACCTCGTTTTCCCCTGATGAATTCAGTTATTTTGTATACTGTGCTTTGTTCATTTCTCAGTGCTGCCTCTTCTGCCTGTCTTGCAAGATCGTCTAGGAAATTCCTTTTGTTGGCTCGGGTTTGGCGTTTAACTTCCTTGTCCAGTGTCGTGGTTGAGTTAGAGTGTAGAGTATTTGTCGAGTTGGACAACTGTAGTGAAATCGACAAGGGATAGTGGACTGACAGAGTTATAGATTACACTTTAGAAAAGGTGTAAATAGGAGATGGACTTGAGACAACCTGGAAGAAGATTTATTCAAATGATCTCTCTCTCCAGCCCTCAACTCACTTTTACTGTCTAAGCATCTCCTGCTCTCACTCTTTTCTCTTATCAAACATAGAGATTCTAGTAAAGAGCTAAAAATACAAATATGGATGGAAAGGTCGTGAACAGCGCATTAATAAATGTGTAAAATTTATTAAAGAAGAAAAGCATGAAAATAATGCATATCATCACAACAACATAAAATTACATCAAAAATCACCAATAACCAAAATATGCAAAATACACCAACAACCACACACACAGATCACCATTCATAAAACCTGTAGAACACAGAGAGATGAAATAACTGAGTGTCAGCCCGTCCGTTTTCGGGACCATATGAAATAGCTCCAGTAAGTGGTTTTTTCGTATATATCCTCCATGGGTGATGGAATTAACCTGAATAAAATCACTGTATAGGCGCTATCATTGGTGATTCCTCCCTACTGGCGCGAGGTGGGCTGGAAGACTCTATTTACCTTCTGTTTACCAAAATGAATAAACTGCGTGGCAGTCCGTCCGTTTTCGGGGACCAGATGAAATAGTCCGGACAGTGTGTTACTTGTAGATCCTTCGTGAGGGACTATGCCTACAAAACTGTCCTTGTTGGTACTATCATTGGTGACTCCCCCTACTGGCGCGAGGTGGGCTGGGGGACGCTGTTTATCTCTGCAGACCAACTGAATGAACTTAGCGACAGCCTGTCCGCTTTCGGGGACCAAGGGAAAAGCTCCAGTAAGTGAATTACTTGTAGATCCTTCGTGAGGGACTAGCCTACAAAACTTTCTTTGTTGGTGCTAAACGTTGGTGACTCCCCTTATAGCGTGAGTGGGGCTGGAACTCTGTCCATAGATGGCTGCTCATACGTGCGAGGTTTTAAGTATCCGGGAAATACACCAGAAGAAGTCACTTGAGGACAAAGAGACCCAGGCGCGCTTATCCGGCGCAAGGCTCCGCTTGGCTGTAAATCCTGTTTAAACTGGTTTGGCTGTGGTTTGCTGAGTGCCCCGTTTAGGCACAAAAAAGGCGGGTGATATGGAATTCTGCTATAGGCATGCTGAGCGGGTTTGATATTCTGGAAGCCGCAATGCTCTGGCTGGTAATCCAATAGGCGAGTAGAGAACTACTACTGCGTTTGGCGATTCCATATTTAGCGTTGGCTCCGTTGCACTGCGTGAGCTTAACTTGGCGTTGACAAAAAAAGGGGTTTTGATTCAGGAACGGGGTTGACGATTCGTTGCTAGATGTATACAGAAACCCTCTAGATCGAAGAGTATATGACTTTCTTCGCCTGACTGAAGTCTGCTCTAGCGATTCGGTCTTCCTGAAACCCGAAAAATGACTAGAACATAGGCAAACACATTCTAGTACTGTGTTAAAGTTTGCCTTATCTCATGATGGTCATCTACGGGCCAGGAAAATTTACGAATCTCTTTGTCTATTAAAACCAGTCTACTCTTATAGATCACAAGGGACGCCCCCCCCCCCCCCCCCCGAACACCTGGCCTGCGTATCCCTACAGAAGTTCGGCGAAAGACGTAATCTAGAGTAAGACAAAAGAAATCGTGCGAAAGTTCCCCAGGTAGAGAAATGCATAACATTATGCTCTATCTTGTCTAAGGGCAAAAACCCAAAGACTTACCGCGGGTTGTTATCTTCCCCTGAAACAGATCACACTCGTTACCCAGGCCTCAAAGGGTACCAGCCGCTCGTCATCAAACGTTTTAAAGCGACCAGAGAAATTCCCCTGTTGGGACCACAGAGGGTACCCGCCGCTAACGAACCGTTTCTTTCACAGAAACCGTCTTAGGCTCGTTCTAACACTTAAAGCGGACCCGAGAAATGTTTCTCTGGTCGAACAGGTGCGTTTAGATAACATTACGTCTAGCGTTAGCTGACCGCAGCTGGCCAGCGTAAACAACCTCGGGTGGGGTTGAGAAGGTGAAAAAATGTAGGTAGAATATGAAAGAAACGAAAATACAAAATGTCTCGGAAAACAGAACATTTAAGGGAGTAATCAAATTATGGACAAGATGGTAAAATAAATTATCTGTCACGTGACATCCAGCTGACTGTACTGTTCGCTATATAGTTGCTTTAACCTGAGGGACTTCGCTTCTGTTTTCTTTCTTTTCATTTCCTTTCTCAGTGTTATGGTGTTTAATGTTTCTGGTGTTATCCAGTCTTGCTTCTTCCTTTCCTGGAATCCCAAGCATGATTTGCTGCTTTCCTTATATATTGTTGAAATGGTGTTGAATTTCTGGTCTATATCATCAGTCAATGTCTTTTCCTGACTTTTGGCAAATTGATATCGTTTCTTTATGTCAGCCACAAAAGCTTTTCTGGTAAGGGGGTCCTTCAATTTGCTGATGTCAAACCTTTTCTATGTAGTTACAATTGGTCCAGCCCTTCTTAGTTTCACTTTCAGTTTTGCTACTACTAAATGGTGATCACTTCCCACATCTGCACCTCTTCTTACCTTCACATCTTGTAATGCATGTCTCCATCTACCGTTAATCATGATGTGGTCTATCTGGTTTCTGTCCCGACCATTTGGTGATCCCATGTTAATTTGTGAATTTCTTTATGTGGGAAAAGTGTTCCTCCAATGACCAGGTTGTTAATACTACAGAAACCTATTAATTTATCCCCATTTTCGTTTGCTGTTCCGCTGCCGCATTTCCCCATTACTCTTTCATTATATGTATTGTGTGTACCAACTTTCGCATTGAGGTCTCCCATTACTATAATAAGATCATATCTAGGTGTGTCTTCCATTTCTTTCTGCAGTTGTTGATAGAATTCATCCTTAACCTTTTCATCGCTGTCATTCGTTGGTGCGTAGCATTGTATTATTGTAGTATTGGTGAATCTACCTCTCAATCTTAATCTTATCAGTCTGTTGTTGATGGGTTTCCATTCCAGTAATGTCCTTTCTATTCCTTTCTGTAAAATAATGGCTATGCCTTCGTTGTGCTGTCCATCCTCTCTTCCAGAGTAAAGTACTGTTTCTCCTGTTGCTGTTTTAACTTTTCCTGCCCCTGTCCATCTGCTCTCGCTCATCCCTAGAATATGTAACCTATAGTTTCTCATTTCTGCCGTGACCTGTTTTAGTTTACCCGTCTCATTTATTGTCCTGACATTCCAAAATCCTATTCTTGTATCATGTTTTGCGGTCAGGACGTCCGTTCTCATGTCAGTGGCTTCCTTTCGGCTTTCACCACTGACAGTCATATGAGCCTCAGACTCCGGATGTCCGTCCCGCAGCAAAGTTTGTTTATTTGTTATCGTTTCCGTAACTTCAATTTTTTTTTTACATAGACAGGGGTGTCAGCCCTATGCTAAAACCCCCAACCTGAAGGACCAGGGTGTCTGCTTTCGTCTGACCCCTGCCCGCGCAAACCTGTCCAGCTTGGTAGAACCTTCCAGGAGTAAAACTCCCGCTGGCATAGCTCTGGGGGTAATCAGGGTACGCAAGCCGCCATACCTCGACAAGGTATTGACACCGGTGATGGCAGTGTGTGAGTTTAGTAACAGAATAATGAAACACAACAGAGATATTTCTTTACATTTAAATATAGAGCTTACACTTCTGTTTGCGGACAATTTACGTTTGTGTCCCGTCTTCTAAAGCTGGATGTACGGGCTGCTCTTCTTTCTCTTCTGACTTTCTTGTTCATGTTCTCTGTAACTCCCCAAGACCTTTTTTGTCCTCCGGGGGTCCAGTAAAGTCTATGTCTGTTTACGCAAGTTGGTTGTTTTCTGAGGATGTATCTTATCCATTTCCGTTTTTATGGGTTTTTTTTAAATATCTCACGACGAAATGGCTGCTATCTGTGTCTCCCGTGTCTGCTGTTACTTCAGACCATCTGAAATGAAGGATGATCAGAAGACATTTCAGGGTGAAGATGAACTTGGTAATTTTTGGTGAAAAGGTACGTTATTTCTTGTAAAATGTCACGTTATATTTGGTGAAATGCTCAACGTGATCGCCTTTCTGGATTTGATGACATCACTTGTATTTATAAGTCCACTAACTGTTCAAGCTGCGATACTCCCCTGTGGTATCCGTAAACACCATTCAAACATCTATTCGAGCACATGAATTGTTTTTTAATAACTACATCTCCACAATTCAGTGAAATAAAATATAAATAATACTAACCGTGATCTATTTACTTTCTCGCTCAATATGAAACATGGAGCCACCACAACAACTGGCTCCCTAACAGGAAGCCTGCACAAAGCATTCACGTGTTCTTGCGGAAGTTTTTTTTTTCTCAGCAATTTGTCTACATGATCAAGTTGCCAAGCACAACCTCATTTTAGCCGCCTAGTACGACGTGTATGAGGGAGCTGCAGTCCTAATTTATCTTTGTCTCATAAGATACCCTGTGAAGTATGCTGTGCTAATATTGACCAGTTCACGTTTTATTCATTTTATAAAACATCTCGTCTGGGAAAGTCTTCAAGCTATAATTTTCAGACTCCGCACGGGCCACAAATGATTGGGATATAATCTACTCAACAAGTTAATTAATTGTTAATCAGAATCGACCTCACTGCACTCTGGGCAAACCCATAGGTGCTCAGTCTCCCTCAGCAAATGTTGAAAAAGTATGAATGCTAACTGTACCTGTAGCACGCTGGTTGTACATACGACGGATGCATCCTCTCTCACGTCCATCTCTGCTAGTCCAACGTTTGATGCCAAACTATAACAGTCTCAGCCTTGTTGATTCATCTATTACAGTATCATTTTCTAGCAGGCGGTCGTTAATCACCCTTAGTATCTCTTCCTTATCCATATCCAGTGTCCCCACTATGAGTGCTCCCGAGGCCAGCCTGTTAGCTCTCTCATTGCCACGTACCCCTGCATGACCAGGACAGTAGATCCACACCAGTTCTTGGAGACATGAGGATTCTATTAATGTTTTCCATTCCTGTCGTAACCATCCGTTCTGAACTTTCCGAAGCATGGCCTGAAAGTCTGACAATATAACTGCCTTGGTTGATGGAGTTTCAGACAACCACCTCAGTGCTGCAGTAACTGCCTTTACCTCCATTCACATGCAGGAGGTTGTTGTCATGTAGGCTCCACTCTGTTCAGCAACGACCCTACCCGTTATTCTCGCAGCGAAGCCCCATCCTAATTTCTCACCACGCACTACAGACCCGTTGTTACGTGTCTTTTATCTTGATAATGTTAATATTTAGTGACAGGATGGTTCCTGTAGGCCACGTTCACTTCTAGGGTAGCAAACGTATCAGACACCGAAACAAGCCAACACCAATCACCCTTATTGTCGTGAGAAATTCTAATCCACATATATAAATTAAAAAGTAAAGGTAAAGCCAAACACATAAATTCAATAAAAGGAAAGAGAAATGGTAAAAGTACAGTGCTGTCACAATGGCGTACAAAAAAATCCCCTTGTTTTTATGCTTCGTCTGCATATTCTCACGCTTTCACGTTGATAGTAAAGCCTACTACATCAATACACGCTTTCTACAATAACACGTGTACTGCATTTCTAAGAAAAACCTTGAGCTAGGCACCCTGCGTAATGACCTAAATTAATACTTCCATTAATTTCATTTTATACACGGCGTGATGAAAAGACAGATGAACTTAGGATAGAGAGAAGGGAGGGCTGAAAGCAGGAACGCATGCCACACTAAACACGCGTCTCGCGATATACAATTAATGCCACCCACCCCTAGCGTAAGGCCAGAAGCAATAACTTTTTTTCAAATCGACAGTGATAAAAAACACTACCCATACGAGAGTTAGGTTTAAAAACTTACAAAACGCTTATTAGGAAACATGACATTCTACTGTTTTATGTCTAAAATCATGACATTAGTCTGACAGTACAGCAGGACAGGTGGCGGTTCTAAACATAAAAAATAAAAAAACAAATACACGACTATCCTAGAAAATACATATTTTGAACGCAGCCACTTAGCTCCCTTAAATTTGTATATTTGGGTTCCTTAGGACTTGCTGACAAATAATATGTTAAGTGTTACGCAAATGGTCTAGGAATTAACAAATTATAGCCAAAAGAAATAGTGAGGGTATCAGACAACACCAAAATCAGAATCGCTCAGTGGCAGATTTTGAAACCACCATTGTACGGGAAATAGGTCCCCATGTTAAATCCTATTTGATTGGAGCGCAGTAAATGTAAGGCGAAACACGATTAGTCGGACTACCAATAATAATTTTGTTGTTGTTAAGGGAAACAGTAGTAGAGGTACTTTTTTGAAAAGCTGTGTAAACATGGCACGATTGGTTAGACCCGCCAATATAGTCAATTAGAAGCGTCAGTTCAGCACCACATTTTCAAATAAACTTTCTAAAGCAACAGTGCGTTGAGATTCAGCTTATATTTTTCTAAATAAAAGCCTGAGACAGCGGCAGGTCGGATTTTGTGCCATATTCATTGCCAGTCAACGTAATTGTGTATTATTTCCATGAATTGGGGTAAGCTTGAAATATTTGATATCTTTTTAATGAAAATTGAATGTAAATTGATAATTTATGTCTGTATATGTGTGTAGTTCAGTAGCAAACATGAGGCAAAGCCTAGATATTGCTCCAACCTGAACAGAACGTGTCTGAGAAAAGTAAAATTGCATGGAATTGCCTAACAGTACACTGACACCTATCTTATTGACTAGAAAGAACTAATGCTGGAATTGCAGAGGCGTAGTAACCATTAGGGAGGAGTATACTGGTGTAAATTGTTTCAGATGAAGATAGCAGTTGGCCTACCGCTCTGAACTCAGTGTTTGTTATGTATTGTGTTCAGTCTGGAAATAGATTATAAATTAGTTCTGAAATAGGAGGTACAACCTTCTTGTTTCAGGGACCGTGGTCCTAAAGTTGTTGAGCAGCACCTGGTCGGAGCTTTGCTGAATCTAGAGGCTGACAGCATACTCCTGGGTCCAGATAGTGACCAGTGAGGTGTCTCCAGAACACAGGGAAGCTATCGAGCAGAGGTGTCTTTTCCTGCCGCCATCACGAAAGATAAGCTTCTGTGGCCAGAGGAGCTCAACATTATGTGTCCCCCTCTAAAAGTGACATTATAGTAAAACAGAGGGACAATACCTTGTTTAAATTGACAGGAACTGGGAACTTTTCCCCATATTATTTCCAAGATAAACAAACACTTGAAGTCATGATGACAAATAACAACATAGCTTGAAAAACAAAACCAGTATTACCTCATAGTACTACCACACAACTGACACACATAGAATAATACTATTACAATATGTCACTACAAGGTTCATATTTATAAATTATGTACATATAAATTGTGATTACATTTGATTGTGATTCCTGGTTCACTGTGTAGTTGAATCAGGATATATATTAGTGAAAGTAATTAATACATATATATTTGAAACTTTACCAGTGACTCATTTAAGATAGTCTTATAGAGTGTTAAATGTGTGTGAGTGTCACAGTGTTGTCAAGTGTGGTGGAATAAATTAAATTGTTTATCTGTCTGTTGTTGTTGTGACTTACACTTCATCATTTACATAACCCTAGACATTCAACGTAGTCATCACAATATTCCAGAATAATTCTGACTGAGGTATAAATGTGGTAGCAAGTAAGGTTATCTGTAAAACACTACACCTATTAGATACAGATACCTTCACAGCTGATCTCAGTCAGTACACTAAGTCCCCTATAAGTATTTATATCATCCCTCTTTACCACATATATTGGGGTCTCGCTCCCGGGATATTGAACTTTCTCATATTATATATATTGGGAATAATAAGAATTAAAAGGTATCCTTGGGTGGAAATAAATAACGTTGAGCTCTCAGTGCCTGTGGTGTCCTTGGATAAGTAATTACAGATTGTATTGTTTAGTTAGACATTACATACATTTACCTGTTAGAAAATGGCCGACTTGGCAAAATTTCGATCTGCTGCTGTGCAGACTGCGAAAGAGTTAGGAATGGACGGGCAAATTATGATTGCTTATGTCACTGCTGAATGTGACAAATATATTGAACGGGAAGAAAGAAGATTAGAAAAAGAGGCCGAAAGAAAGTTAGAGGCTGAGACTAAGAGGCTGCAATTTGAGGCTGAGGCTGAGACTAAGAGGCTGCAGATTGAGGCTGAGGCTAAGAAATTGGAAGCCGAGGAAAGAAGATTGACTGCAGAGAGGGAAGCAGAAAAGGAGGAGAAGAGATTACAAAGGGAACACGAGTTACGACTAAGGGAGTTTGAGTTTCAAGGCCATGCTCCTGAAAATGGTGCCAGTCCCTTTACCTCTGATGCCACTGCTAGTCAGTGTGGTAAAATTAACCGTGATACAACGTTAAAATATCTCCAAAGATAAAATGTAGGGATAAAAATAATGCGTAAGCTACTAGAATACATGATCGCCCACGCCGCGGGTCACCACCCGCCATGGAAACTACTTGTTAGACGTGAAGGCAAGATGTTTACCCTTGGAACAGGATGAGAACGGAGATCAAAAGGAAAAAATATGACTGAACGCGTGCTTGAAACTAGCAAGGCTAAAAAGACGCAATTGGTGGGGCAAGGAAAAAAATTCACGTCCCCAAGTTGACACAAGGTAAAGAAATCGACAAAAGGGACCTTAGCTATTATACGCAACAGTCATTTCTTGGACGCTTTTGCGATAACTTAGTCCGTTTATTTGAATTCAACGCATTACAGAAGATGCTCGAAAATATTTCAAAAAACCAACTAACCTTGAAAAGTAACTTTTTCTTAATAATAATGTTAGGAATATAAAACCTAGCTGGCCTGATGGCCCATCTTGAGCAGTGAAATAATATGCTTTCATTTATACAGACGGATAGATAATAAGAAATATATTGACAAAAGACTGTGTTGTTCATATCAGCGAGCGACTGCATTGAAACAAAAAATGTCACTAATTTTCAAAAACTGCGGCCTTGAGACTCAAGTGCTAAAATCTAGTTGGAATGAAAGAGAGGGAATGCGGTGGAGAATTGTGGCTAAAAATAACTTTAAAGGCGAAATTGTGTAGGGGAAGGCGGAGTTGGTTCAAAAAACAAGTGTGTTTTTTTGTGTGAAACGCAAGTAGAGACAGACGGACCAACAGACAATAATACATACTTGACTGAGGTATGACTGAACTGACTTTTGGTAGGAGGTTTGAATTTGAAAAGGAAAAAAGGCGGTGATTGGCCACAGATAAACATAGTATCGGCGCTCAGACGCGCATTTTTGCCATTCATCATAAGTTGTCCAGTAGTAGACACAGTAAATAATTCAGTGGTGTATTTCCCAGAAGCTAATTGAAATATTTAGAGGGACGCCATACTAGAGCCAGCAGCTCAGCTGAGTTTTGCTAACATATAACTGTGTTCTATATTCATAATTCTGGTAAGACTGAAAGTATTTCTTTGTATATTTTAATATTTGTTTAATGTTTCGAGTGATTTGATACTGCCATATCAAAATCTATCCCTTACAACAAGTAAGGATTCGCTCTAGACCCCCCGCCCCAGTTCAGGGTCTAGAGACAAACAAAATACATAAACTCCAGCAAGGATTATGAAGGGCGGATCAAGTGTTGAGATCAGTGGAACATATCACCTATCCTATGGCAGGAAGCTAATGAACATATTTCAGAATATGTAGTCTGGGGGAACTTATCCTATGTGAAACCAACTTGGTAAGATGTGTTGTATGGTCAGAGAGATCTGACCCCGTCTATGTGGTGTTGTTGTGTAGTGTTGAGTGTAGACGTGGCTCAGGAGGTAGAGTTCTGACACATGACCAAATACTTTATTTCAGAACTGTGAGTTTTTTTATTTGGCACCAATGTGGTGTCAAATGAGGTGTTGAGTATTACAAGAGTGGACCCGTGCAGTTTATATTTTGGCAGAGCAGCCTTATATTGCCCCCAAGCACGGAGAGGTGGGGCCACCAGATTCCAGCACCAGAACTACTCATTCAAGATACGTGAGCGTCTGGCCTGCTGGAGATTCACAAACTCATTTTCTAACACACCAACTATATTCCCATCCATAAATGGACAATGTTAGTAGCCATAGACAGGGAGTGATGAGGCCACCCCAACAGCACATCCATTAATCGTTCTCCCAGATAGATTACAATTATAAACAGTAGTACTATTAACTAGTCGTGTAAAATACATATGTACACACCTTTCATTTATTATGCCATATATTCATGCATTTCATTCATAATTGCAAAACCTTTCATATGTTCTGACCAAAATAAAACCTTGGTTCAGAACAAATAAACTTAAAGAAAATTTACTATCAAAAATTTTACACAGCTTGAGTTAGTTCAGTGTGTTATAACATTTTATTAATATTATTAGACTTATTAAATATCTGTGTGTGTGTATGTAAACTACCACAACACATTACATATCAGTACCCTAGAAATTTAACGTAGCCACATTCATTAGAAAAAAAGATAGGTGTGAGGTCGTAGTGGTAGCAAGAAGGGCCTTCTGTAAATTCACAGCTACATTTATCTCAGGAGCCTTCACAGCTGACCTCATGCATCACACTAGGTAATATCACAACCATACAATACCATCAAATCCACTACATATATTGGGGTCTCTCGTCCGGGATAATTAGCTTAACAGTAATATTAGGATCTCCTGGTGGGAGAATTAAATTAGGGGAACACATTATAAAAATTAAAAGTGTCCCTTAAAATTAAAAGTGAAAATAAAAGTTGGTGAATCTTCACAGCCAGTGGTAATTAATTAGTTCATTGGATAATTAAAATTACTTTAGACTATAGTAATTAGAATTACTTTAGTGGTTGGAAATTTTATTTTGCTCATTGCTAAAGTTGTCTAAAAAGTATGGCGGAGCTAGCCAAATTCAGATCAGCTGCTGTGCTAACGGCAAAGGATATGGGAATGGATGGTCAGGTTTTAATCCAATATGTAACGGCTGAATGTGATAAGTATATTGAACGGGAAGAAAGAAGATTAGAAAAAGGGGCTGAAAGAAAATTAGAGTCTGAAAGGTTGGCTGAAGAGAAGAGGTTAGAGGCTGAGACTAAGAGGCTGCAGATTGAGGCAGAAGAAAAACGACAGCAAAGGGAGGCAGAAGATAAAAAGGCCGAAAGGGAGGCAGAAGATAAAAGATTGACTGCCGAAAGGGAGGCAGAAGATAGAAGGTTGCAAAGGGAGCACGAATTACGACTAAGGGAGCTGGAGCTACAAGGCCAGGCTCCTGAAAATGGTGCCAGCCCTTTTGCCTCAGATGCTACGCCCAGTCTGGGAGCCTCAAACTCAGCTATGGGGTTTCATTTAGACCATTTTGTTGAAAAAGACGATGACATAGAGGGGTACCTAGGACGTTTTGAGTTATTAGCTACTACATATGGGTTAGAGAGAGAGAGGTGGAGTTTAAAGCTATCACAGGGACTGAGAGGTACTTCTTACGAAGTCTTCGCAAAAATGAACAGAGAAGACCAGGAGAATTATGACATGTTAAAGCAGGCTTTGTTATTGAGGTACAAAAAAAATAGGGAATTTTATCGTAGGAAATTTAGAAATGCCAAACTGTTGTCTGGGGAGACATACCACCAATTCTCTGCCAGACTGGAAACCTATTTGGAGAAATGGACTGCTCTGGGGAAGACCCAAGATCTTAAGGAGATGATCATGATAGAGCAATTGAGAGAGTCCATGGCTCCAGACATGAGAAAATTTCTCATGGAACAAGGTGCAGAGAAGTTGGGGGAGGTTTTAAATGTCGCTGAGAGGTATCAGGCAGCCCAGGCAGAGGTAAGTGGTGCTAAAAAGAAGCACATAGACAATTTTAAAGCTCCACAGCAATTTAATAAATTTGATAATAGAGAACAGGGAACTAAAAGTAGGACAAACTTTGAACGGCCAAGAAATGACTATCGAGACAGAAACTCACAGTTCAATGACCAAAAATGCAATGAAAGAAAACCGTTTAACCAAGGAAAAAGATGGTGTAAATGGTGCAAGAAAGATAACCATAACACCGAATTTTGTAGAAGGAAACCTTCAAACATTGCTGCAATGAAGTCGGGGACTCAAAGATTAAAGGTTAATCCTAATGGACAGCAGGAACCTTATCACCCCCCAGTTTGTGAGGATGTTATTTGTAATGGGGTCACCATAAGGTGCCTTTATGATACAGGTTTGGATTATGATTCAGTTGTGAAGTCTAGCCTAGTGGACCCAAGTCAGTATACCACAGAAACAGTGGAAATACAAGGGGCAACTAAGGACATACCACTCATGACACTTCCCATCGCAAGGATAACGGTGAAAACTCGCTATGTGGAAGGAGAAATCAGAGCAGCAGTGATAGATGAACCAATCTACCCTCTGATATTGGGGTGTAGATACGTCTTCTTGGGGAATCCCGAGAGACCTGTGATCATTGCGACAGTGCAGACCAGGTCACAGAAGAAGGAGGAAGAAGGTGAACCTATAAATGCTCATCCAGAGGAGATGAGGAAGGCGCAGGCTGAGGATAGGACACTCAAGCCATGTTTTAAAAAATTGTCCAAATGCCACACACCTCCGAGCAAGGGGGAATATTTTATGAAGGACAAATTATTATACAGGAAGACAGGAACGAGATCCACTGGTCACGGACAGTTGGTTCTTCCCAAGATATATAGGGCAAATTTAATAAGGAGCTTACATGTTGGAAAAGATGGGGATCATGAAAAAGTCGGTACCATCTGCCAAAAAGTTGCTCGCAAATACTATTGGCCCGACGTAAATGTCGATATTGAAAACTTTGTAGAAGCATGTGGCGTATTTCATGAGGGAACACCCACAAAGGGAAAATATGTACAGGACCTAGAAACGCCACGGGGCAAAATTAGGCCTGGAAGGAAAACTAATTATACTCAGGTAGACAAAGTGCAATGGGAGCCCCCTTTTCACACCCAGTCTTCACTTGAATGGATTAACATGGCCACTATGCGACGAGTACAAAGAAGAAATTTTACCCAGTATAAGATGACAATCCCTCGGTCAGACTTATATAAACTGGAAGAACAGAAAAGAGAGCGAAGATCTCTCATAAGCAATCTAAAGTGGGGAGATAAACCCAAGAAAAAAATTGGTAGTGGTCGATTTGTGAGTGATGATTCTAGGAAGAAAAGTCCTCACTATAATGCTTCTAAGGTACGGGACCCGATGGGTGCCATAAAAAATAAATATGGAAAATTAAAAATCCAGATGTAGCACTATTAAGGACCTGGACAGATGAGAAGGCGGAAGAGACTGTTACCTCATCTTATCAATACGTGAACGAACTGACCACTCGTCTGAAAGCTGGATGGAAACTGGCAAATGATAATTTGAAACAAGCCAGGAAGAAACATGCAGCATATTTTAATAGGAAGGCAAAGGACAGAGAACTAGCTGTGGGAGAGAAGGTGCTGCTTCTACTACCCGGCAGCCAGAATAAATTACAAATTGGATGGCAAGGTCCATATACGGTTCTAGAGAAGGTGTCTAGAACAAACTATAAAATTGACAAAAAGGGGAAGGAGAAAGTTTATCATGTAAACCTGTTAAAGAAGTATCTAGACAGACCACTCCAGGAAAGCACCCCCTTACTGACCTTGGCTATCGCAACTCAAATGCAAAAGGAACCACTCACCTCACATGAATACCCATTACATCCTTGTGAAACAGCAGCACAGGTAAAAGTCAGTAAGCACCTGACTAAAAATCAGAGGGAGAGAGTTCAACAGGTTCTGGAGGAACATACAGATGTATTAACAGATAAACCAGGCCATACAAATTTGCTACAGTATGACATGAAACTGGTAGACTCAAACCCAATCTGTATGAGAGCCTATTCTATTCCGTTCGCGAAGGAGAAGGCATTGAAGGAAGAAATAGATTATTTGTTGAAGGAGGGGATTATTTCACACAGTGAATCATCTTTTAGCTCTAGTGTCGTTTTGTTGAGAAAACCGTCTGGGGAACACAGACTGTGCATAGATTACAGGAAACTGAATGCTGTCACAGAAGGACAAGTGGATCCATTACCCGACACAAAACAGTTATTTGCCCGATTAAACAAGGCAAAATACTTTTCAAAGGTGGATCTTAGTAAAGGCTATTACCAGATTCCAGTGAAGCCTGAAGTGAGACCTTATTTGGCTTTTAGCACTTCGGATGGACATTATGAATTCAACATGCTACCATTCGGACTGAAAAATGCTCCGAGTGTATTTTCAAGGATGATGCGCAAATTGTTGGATCCCCTGAATAACCCATGTATCACGAATTTCATGGATGATATTCTCGTCGCCACAGAGACATTTGAAGAACACATTGACGCTCTAAAAATGTTATTTAATAGGCTTAGGGAGGCGAACTTAACTGCTAGGCCAACAAAATGTTGTATTGGATGCAAAGAGTTGGAATTCTTGGGACACACTGTATATCAGGGTAACATGACCCCTGACCCCAAGAACTTGGAAAAACTGCAGAGAGCACCTAGACCACAAACAAAAAAGGACGTGCGATCATTCGTGTCGTTATGCGGATTTTACCAAAAATACATCAAAGATTTTAACTCTATTTGTGCTCCTCTGACTGATCTGACTCGCAAGGGACTTCCAGATAAAATTATTTGGACTGCGCAAAGTGAATTAGCGTTCCAAGACTTAAAGGAAAAACTCACTAGCAAGCCTATTCTCAAACTGCCTGATTTGACACAGGACTTTGTCTTAAGAACAGATGCAAGTAATGTAGGACTCGGGGCGGCTTTGTTGCAAAGATCATCTTCACCTGATGGGGAACTGAACCCAGTCGCTTATGCAAGCCGCAAATTGAATAAGGCGGAACAAGGATATTCCACAGGCGAAAAAGAATGTTTAGCGTTAATCTGGGCAATAAAGAAGTTTCAAATCTATCTGTATGGTAGGACTTTTGTGGTCGAGACGGATCATCAGCCCCTCGTATTCTTATCTCAGGCTAAGCATGAAACCGCAAGATTGCTGAGGTGGTCTTTATTGCTTCAACCTTATCAGTTTAGTATCCAATATATCCCAGGGTCATTGAATGTCGGTGCAGATTTCCTCAGTCGGCACCCCTGTGATCAAAATTAGAGTAGTGGCAGGCGTGAGGAGTAATTTATCTATGTGTATCACTGGTTTTGGAACTTGCCGTAGGCGTGTTTTCAAGTGGGGAGATGTGTGGTAAAATTAACCGTGATACAACGTTAAAATATCTCCAAAGATAAAATGTAGGGATAAAAATAATGCGTAAGCTACTAGAATACACGATCGCCCACGCCGCGGGTCACCACCCGCCATGGAAACTACTTGTTAGACGTGAAGGCAAAACGTTTACCCTTGGAACGGGATGAGAACAGAGATCAAAAGGAAAAAATATGACTGAACGCGTGCTTGAAACTAGCAAGGCTAAAAAGACGCAATTGGTGGGGCAAGGAAAAAAATTCACGTCCCCAAGTTGACACAAGGTAAAGAAATCGACAAAAGGGACCTTAAGCTATTATACGCAACAGTCATTTCTTGGACGCTTTTGCGATAACTTAGTCCGTTTATTTGAATTCAACGCATTACAGAAGATGCTCGAAAATATTTCAAAAAACCAACTAACCTTGAAAAGTAACTTTTTCTTAATAATAATGTTAGGAATATAAAACCTAGCTGGCCTGATGGCCCATCTTGAGCAGTGAAATAATATGCTTTCATTTATACAGACGGATAGATAATAAGAAATATATTGACAAAAGACTGTGTTGTTCATATCAGCGAGCGACTGCATTGAAACAAAAAATGTCACTAATTTTCAAAAACTGCGGCCTTGAGACTCAAGTGCTAAAATCTAGTTGGAATGAAAGAGAGGGAATGCGGTGGAGAATTGTGGCTAAAAATAACTTTAAAGGCGAAATTGTGTAGGGGAAGGCGGAGTTGGTTCAAAAAACAAGTGTGTTTTTTTGTGTGAAACGCAAGTAGAGACAGACGGACCAACAGACAATAATACATACTTGACTGAGGTATGACTGAACTGACTTTTGGTAGGAGGTTTGAATTTGAAAAGGAAAAAAGGCGGTGATTGGCCACAGATAAACATAGTATCGGCGCTCAGACGCGCATTTTTGCCATTCATCATAAGTTGTCCAGTAGTAGACACAGTAAATAATTCAGTGGTGTATTTCCCAGAAGCTAATTGAAATATTTAGAGGGACGCCATACTAGAGCCAGCAGCTCAGCTGAGTTTTGCTAACATATAACTGTGTTCTATATTCATAATTCTGGTAAGACTGAAAGTATTTCTTTGTATATTTTAATATTTGTTTAATGTTTCGAGTGATTTGATACTGCCATATCAAAATCTATCCCTTACAACAAGTAAGGATTCGCTCTAGACCCCCCGCCCCAGTTCAGGGTCTAGAGACAAACAAAATACATAAACTCCAGCAAGGATTATGAAGGGCGGATCAAGTGTTGAGATCAGTGGAACATATCACCTATCCTATTCTATGGCAGGAAGCTAATGAACATATTTCAGAATATGTAGTCTGGGGGAACTTATCCTATGTGAAACCAACTTGGTAAGATGTGTTTTATGGTCAGAGAGATCTGACCCCGTCTATGTGGTGTTGTTGTGTAGTGTTGAGTGTAGACGTGGCTCAGGAGGTAGAGTTCTGACACATGACCAAATACTTTATTTCAGAACTGTGAGTTTTTTTATTTGGCACCAATGTGGTGTCAAATGAGGTGTTGAGTATTACAAGAGTGGACCCGTGCAGTTTTATATTTTTTGGCCCCCAAGCACGGAGGGGCAGGTGGGGGGGGGCCAACCAGATTTCCATTCAACCAGAACTTTTACTTCATCAAAGAATAACGTGTAGTCTTCCATCGGTCTGGACTGCTGGACCCCAATTCACAAACTTCATTTTCGATTTTCCCATAAACTCACAACTATACATCAGAAATTACTATTAAAATACATCCACCTTTTTTTACCTTATCTCCATAATTCATGCATTTCAGTAAACTCAGTTATAACTACATATGGACCTTGGCACTTCCCCAACAGCCCAATTAAATTTATATGGTTGGTTACACAAATGGAGTAGTATCAGTGATTGGTCCCGTTATTTATAATACATTAGTAAGACTTGTAATATCGTTTTTAAAACTACCACACAACATACATATCGATTACCTATGAGGTTTTAAACGTTAGCGACATCAATTTGATATAGCGATTGGACGGCCGTCTACTCGGAGCGGGGGGGGGTGTGTTAGAAATAATATTCACAAAAATTTTTATAACACTAGTAAGGTAGGACTGGATTATACAATAGGGGTTGGGTGGATGCAAGTTAATCACTTATCTATTACTGATCAAAATTAAGTTATGGGTGTTAGAACAAGTATATTACAATGGGCTTAAATAATTAGATTAACCATTTAATTGGCACCAAAACAAATAAGATGGTTCTGACCCAATTTTGTAAGGGGGGTTTTGGGTCAATTTTCTGTCAGGGGGGATACCATTTTAAAGACTTTAAAACGGAAAAACTTTCATATGTAATCTGGTGGGTGTGGGGGGTTTGGGGGGGGGTTGGGTGGGTGATGTTTTTGGTTGATTGTTTATTTTTGGTGGGGTGGTTTTCAGGGTTAGTACATTTTTTTAAGGGGTATGTATTGGGAAAGGGGGGGGGGGGGGGGGGGGGGGGGGGGGGGGGGGGGTGGGTTGGGGGGGTTTTTTTTGGGTGGGTATGGGGTTTATTGGGTGATGCCGTCATTAACATTGCAGTTTTTAACAACATCTATCAGTCTATAGGGTGTATTATAACCGTATGGGTGGGTAATTGTTTGTTATGTAAGGTGGGGGGGGGGGGGGGAGTTGGGGGGGATTCTGTAAAACCTTTGGTGTCTTCAGGGGGGAGGAAGCGAGGGGAGATAAACTCAGGGGCCTTCAGGAAAATGTACTGATGGCCCTCATGGGAATTCAGAGAATGACTAGGGTTGTAGGCAGGCAGGGGGGGGCACAACCATTACAGGGTGGGAGCACGTGGTTGTGTTATAGGGGGGAACATACAGTCATAAATGTTTAGATATTAACAGTTCAGACCCTCTGCTGTGATTAGTAAATATCTGTGTAGTTTGCTTTTGTTGGGAACCTCACCATACCCCCCGTTAGTATGGCCGGTATGCGGACCCAGCCCGTACAAACCAAAGAGCAGAACCACCGCAATGATCAAGTTTAACGTCGCCCACATTCATTGAGCACAAAAGCTAAGGGTTGTTAGTAACGTATTAGGTATTGAAAACTATACTAGGCTGGTACCCCCCCACGTTAAATGGGTTACCCAGTAGGAAGAGGGGAAAACTGGGGGTGGGAGCTTTTTAGGAGGAGCCTTTACAGCTTACCTTCAATGGGGCTATCGTTGGGGGCCAACTTTATGGGGGAATATTTTTTGCCAAAAATAGCAGGAGGTGTCTAAGGGGGGGGAACTAGCAGTAGGGAGCATGCACCTGCACTAAAGGGCGGCCAATATATGGCTCTTTTCCTTAGCTATGATAAAAGGACGGCAGGATATTGAGGATCTAGTCTAATAGATAATAACTATTAGCTACCACTTATAGGGGGAAATGCTGGTAAGAGACTTTAAAACTGGTGTTGAGGCTTCTGTGGGGAAAAAACCTATCCCCACCAGGTGGGCTTCGTTGGCCCCTGACGAAGTTAGCGGGGCCAAAATGAGCAAGGTGACCATTTAACTTATAACAGGGGGGATACGAGTAAAGGGAACTTTCTCTGGGATATGAAATAACCTCAAGAATTTAATAGGAAAAATTTAGGGGGGTAATGGCGAAACTACTGTCTGGAGGAAACCCTATCACCAGTTCTCTTGCACGGTTGAGAGGACATACTTGGTGTGAGAGAGAGAGTCCCTCACCATGGCTCCCAGGCTGTGGGAAGCCACCCCAGGATCCTGAGAAAAAAAATGTTTTTCTCCCATGGGAGGGAAAACAAGGGTGGCAAGAGAGGAAGGGAGGCGGGCATGACCTTGCTAGACATGGTTTTTTTCTTGGAAAAAAGGTTTCACAGAGCAGGCTTGTGAAGTGCTAAATGTATCGGGGTAGGTAATCTAGGGTAGCAGCTCAGACAGAGGTAAATCAGGTAATAAAAAAAAACCCAGGTGGATAAATTTTAGGGGGGCACCACCACAAGGAAAACTTTTTAAATATAAAATTTTTTGATCCTAGGAGATTCCAAAAAAACAAAGGGTGAGGCACGGGCGAGGTTAGTAAAAATAGGGGGCCCAAGTGTTACTGGGGAAACCAATAAAAGAAAAATAAAAAAACCGGGGCCACCAAAATTCGATGAGAGGGGGGGATATGATTGAATTATGGGATGAAAGGAAAGGAAAATCTTTTTGGCAAAAAACCCCAAAGGAATTGAGATGGGTGTTAAAAAAAAGATAAAAAATTTGTATTAGAGGGGAATGGGAACAAATTTTTCATGGGGGGACACCTGGACCGGGAGTGGGGGGTGCAGTAAGGAAAAACCTTGTGTATGTTAGGGCACCTTCCAGGTATGTGGTTCGGGACCCTTTTCCCAGTCAGGGGGGGGGGGGGGGGGGGACCATGGAGGAGGGGAGGATATGTATAATTTACCTGATGGTGTAGGGATTAAAAGGCCCCCACTCAGGGAAAAGAGAATGAGGGAAAGGGCACAAGGTGGGCTGGGGGGATTAAGGGGACCCTCTCAAGCCTCGTTTCAGGGAAATATTTTGTTTCAACTTTGTTTTCCATTTTACCAAAAAAACTTCCAAGGGGGCAAAGGGGGAAGGATTTTTAACCCATTGAAAAAAAAAAGTTATAAGTTGAACATTTGACCAGGGACGTGAAGGGGCGCCGGGAAAAACTAGAATCCCCCCATGGTCAACGGGGGGGGGGGGGGGGGACATGGATAGGAGTGGGGTAGGCTTTCGGGGGGCTGAAATAGAGGGAATAGTAGGGCAGGGGACTTTAATAGGGAAAGGGGCCGTAACATTTGGTTGGAAAAAGAAAACCCAGATGGGGGGGGAGGGGGGGGGACCCATGGAGGGGAAAAAATTGGTAACCATTTTCATTTTCCAAAATGGTAGGGCTCACCAAAGTATTTTTATTTAGTTGGGCCCAAGGAGGGCGAGGTGGGGGGACCAGGACCCCATTGTGAGAATTTTTGTTAAGGGGGAAAAAAAAAGGGGTAGGGGCTATAGCACATGTTTGTGTAGGGAAAAAACAACGGCCACCAAAGTTGGTAAACAACCCCCCCATTTAGATCAGGACCTGGGGGGAATAACACGCCACGGGGGGCAAAAAATAATTAGGGCGAGGATAATTAAAAGAAAAATAAATATGATAAAGTGGACCAAGATTTGATTTTAATGTGTTGGAACCCCAAATGGAATGGGGGGGGGAAAAGCCCCCCTTTTTCCAGCGGGGGACAAAGGGGGCTAGTCAAATTTAACTGTGTTTTACGGCACATGGGGGGGGGGGGGGGGGCCACTATGGGGCGGGGAGAGTGCAAAAAAAATAAAGGGATGGTCCCTTACCCCCAGGTTAAAAAGGCACGGAAATAACCCTTCAAATCGGGGACTTTAAAACAAAATTGGGAGGAAAAGAGGGGGTATGTAGAGAGGGGGGAAAAAAATCTTCACAATTTAAAAGGGGGGAAAAATTTTTTTAAAGTGGCGGGGGGGGGAGGGAAAGGCCCCAAGGGAGGGAAAAATTGGGTTTAGCGGTCGGTTTTTGTTGGGCATTGATTATTTTTCCTGGGAAAAGAAAAATCTTTCCCCCACTCATAGCGCTTTTTCGAAGTGGAAAGAGGGGACCCATTTACCGGGTGGCATGGAACAAAAAAATAGGGTTTCCCCCACACAAATTAAAAAAAAGGTCCCAATTATGTGTAAAAACCCGCTAGTTAAAAGGGAACCGTGGGGGACACTGATGGAAAAAAAGCAGGGAGGGGGGAAAAATATTACATCCTCATAACCAATATAGGAAATGAGCTGACCACTCGTTATAAAAACCAAAAAAAAAAAACTGGGGCTGGGGGGAAAAATACTTTGCCAAATGGAAAAATTTGGAGGGGTACCAAGGCAGGGGGAAAAAAAAAAAAAAACATGCTGCTTAACTATAACCAGGGGGAAAGCTAAAGACAGAGATTTGGCTGTGGGAAGGGGGGGAACTGGCGTTCTTCTCCGCCGTTAGTCATAAGGAAATATTACAAATTGGATGGCTTTGGTCCCATATAAGTTCTAGGAGGAAGGTGTCAATGGGTTACTGAACAATCTTCTCCCCCGGTAGTCAGAAGTATAAAAGTTACAAATCTATCATGGGGGGGCCAAGGGGGTCCCCCGAGAATATTTTGGAACCCAGAAATCTAGTAGGAGACAGGACCTTCTAGAAAAAAAACCTATGGCCGGAAGGAGGTAGATAAGGAAAGGGGAAATGAAAAAAGGAACCGGACAAAATTCATTCTATTTCATTGGTGGAAAATTCCTCCCGGAAGGGAAACTATTTGGAAGAGGTGCGGCTAAATCGGAAGGGAGGCGATGTTGGGGGGGGGACCCACCCCACTTGGTGTGTAAACCTTTGGGGTTCAATTTGCCCATGGGAAAATGAAAAAAAGGAAACCACCTAGTCAGTCCATGTGAAATGTGGGGCCCCACAGGTACATTGCCCCTTGTGGAGACAGCGGGGCCCCCCCAAACCCAGGGTGAAATCAAGTGAACGAGGGGTACAATTTTAAAAAACGAAAAATCCAGGTGAAACAGTTTTCTAGAGTTGGATTATGCGGAGAACAGGCGGGTAGGTAGTATGTATAGTAGGATTCCCACCGGGGGTGGAGGAGATGTGTATTAACAGGGGGGGGGGTGGGGGGCGACCCCGGGGGGCAGGGGAGCGGTGGGGCAAAAAAAAAACTAATTGGGGGGAATATGTTAAGAAAAAAACTGATAGGGGGGGGGGAACCCCCAACACCACAAACCCTGGTTCTGGTATGAAAAAACCCTAATTTTATTTTCGATTTCCTTTTTTTGCTAAGGAAGAAAAGCTTTGAAGGGGGAAGGGGATAGACTATATTGTTTGGGGGGAAGGGGGATAAAGGAATTATGTTCACCCACCATAGTAGGGATGGTCCTCGTATTAAGGTTCCCAGTGTTGTTACTCTTAAGTGAGAACCCTCTGGAGAAACATTAGACTCAGTTATAGAAATTACAGATAGATTGAATGCGTATTACAGAAGGGACAGGTGGATCCCTTTTGCCGGAACAAATCAGTTGTTTTGCCATACTAAATAAAAGCTAAATATTTTCTCAAAAGTTGGATCTGGGGGGGGGGGGGGGGGGGGGGGGAGTAAAGGATACTATCAGATTCCAGTAAAGCCTGAGGTTAGACCATACCTAGCTTTTAGTACCTCAGAGGGAGACAAACTATGCATTCTGTTAACATAGATAATTGCCATTTGGGATTGATCAGGGAAATGCACCTAGATGTCTTCTCTCAATGATTGAGAAAATTTATTGGACCCTCTTGAATAATTGATCACAAATTCTCATGGTTGATAATTTCCCTAATTGAGCAAGAAACAATTGATTTTGGAACAATGGACTCTCAGAAATCAGATTTTGAAGTATAGTGGGTGGAGTTGACAAACCTGCTCTGGTTTAGAAGAACATTTTTATGAATGCTAAGAAAAAATTTAAATTTCTTTGACATTATGCTGACGAATGGTGAAAAGGCCGGGTGTGTGAGCTTTCGTGTCGAGTTTTAGCGGGACGTCAAAAAAACCAAAATGTTTGCGTTTGGAAAAAAACGATGTGAAAAAAGGGGGGGGGGAATATTTACTTAATGGAATGCACTTATGGGGGGAACCAATTGTGGGGGGTTGGGAGGGTGGACCCCCCCTCACCCCCCAGTTTCTTGAGGTAAAGGAAATACCAATTCCGATTGACCCTGAGACCCCCCCCAGTTATTATCAGGGGGGGAATAATATTTCTCCTGACTCCCCTAGGAAAACAGAAAACGACAAGTGGGAAGCGGGGGTCTGATGGCTTTTTCCGTTTTTGGGAGGGTAACTGGCGTATCAAACCGAAGGGGGGAGGAGTCTTAGCGGTATGGAAAGAATTGGAATTCCCTTGTGACGGGGGGAGGTGGATGGTGGTGTATGACTCTGACCAAAAGAATTTGAGAAAGTAATAAAGGCCCCGAAAAAACCACTTTGGGGGGGTTGAATGGATTGGGTATTTTTGTTAAACTGGTGGGTTTTGTGGGATGACCCCAAGCCAAAGGCGTAAATTAGGTCAGAAAACTTTAACATTTCCAGATCTGATTAACCGTGCGGGGACCTTGAAATCTTTTCGACACGGGTAATTGAAGGACACCTCAATTTATCAATAACAGTTATTGACAGCTGATTTTTTGAAAAATTTGTTTTACCAAGAATTGAAGGATAAAGCTCACAAGTTTATTTTTATTTTAATGAAATTACCTGACCTTACTAGTCAATGAAATTTGTAAGGACGGATGCTGCTAGTAATATTGGGTCATTAGGTGCGACTTCTGCTAGGGGGGCAGAAATCATAGCATGCATTGGATTGGGGAACTTAATCCGCAGTGGCATATGCTAGCAGAAAAGTTGAATAAAGCTGAAACCAATTTACTCAACTTAAGGCGAAAAAGGGATGTCCCTTTAGCAGAATATGGGCGATAAAGAAATTATCAATATTTATCTGCTAGTTGGGAACGGCAAATTTGAATGTTGCACAAACGGATCACAAAAACCCTTGTCGTTTTTTCTACGCGCAGTGGTGCTTTACATGAAAATTCTAGATTAACTCCGTTGGTCATTACTGATGCAGCCATATGTAGTTTAGCATAGAGTATAATAAGTGGGAAAAACAAATCCTGGATGAGTCGGAACATATTTTATAACGCCCGCCATACCGAGTGATGTATAGAGAAGTGCAGCCCTAATGTCCCCCAGGAAATGATAATAAATTTCTCTATGAGAGATTATATAGATATTAGTCATGGAACGTGGATCATATAACGTCCTGTTTTCATTGAGGAGAGGAATTGTGTCGTGAGAAACAATTCAAAATCCGACGATGATTATAAGTTCACTCAGAAGGATGTAACAATGATAAACTCCCAAAAAACACAAAAGTTCAATAATACACAGCTGAAGGACATAGAATGGTAAACAGTAACAGTGCTGTTCACAATGGACGTACAAACTATTCTAGATCGCCCATGTTTTTATGCTTCGTCTGCGATATTCCTCACTCCTATTACCACACGTTGAATGAGAGTAAAGCCTGACTAACATCAATACAACACGCTATTCAACAATAAGCAACGTGTACTTGCATTTACTAAGAAATAAACCCTTGAGGCTAGGCAAGCTACCCTGCGTAATGACTCTAAAATCAAAATACTGTAAGCAATTAATATTCACTTTATAACGAATTACGGCATTAAAACGAGAGAACGGACAGATGAGGACATATGGAATAGAGAGACAGGTTAGGGCTGAAAGCCGGCAACGCAATGCAACACAAACACTTAAGAAACACGCGCTCTTTCGCGATATATCAAATTAGATGCCTGACCCACGCCCTAGCCGTAAGGATCAGTAAGGCAATAACCGTTTTTTTTCAAATACGAGTACAGTGATAAAAAACACTACCACATACGAGAGTTAGGTTAGTTAAAAAACTTACAAACAAGAACTCTTATTTAGGAAACATTGTACAGTTCCTACTAACTGTTTTAATGTTCTAAAATCCATGGACAGTTAAGTCCTGACAGTACAAAGCAGGACAGGTGGGTCGGTTCTAAAACATAAAAATAAAAACAAATAAACAGCTGGGGGGAGCACAGGAACGATCCTATCCTAAGAAAATACATATTTTGTGAAAACGCCAGCCAACTTATTGGGGGGGGTGGCTCCCTTAAGGGGGGCGTTTTGAATATTGGGATTCCTTAAGGACCTTGCTTGACAAATTAGGGGGGGGGGGGGGTATGTTAAGTTTATTACGGGGGGGGGCAAGGGGGGGATAGTCCAAGTAATTCAAAACAAATTCATAGCCAAAAGAAAATGGGGGGGGGGGGGTTTAGTGTGTCAGACAAACAACACCCCAAAGGGATCAGAAATCGCTTTCAGTGGTTGCAAGAATTCTTGAGAAAAAACACCAATTGTACGGGAAATAGGATCTCCCCCATGTTCAAATTCCTATATGATTTGGAAGCGCAGTGTAAATCTTGTAAGGCGAAACACGATTAGAGGCTCTCGGACAAAAACAACAAATACTAATTATTTTTTTTGTTAGTTTAATGGGAAGGGGGAGCGATTCGGGATAGGGGGGGAATGAGGGTGTGGTGTGGGAACGTTGGTTTTATGGGGTTGGGTTGGTTTTTTGGGTTGAAAAAAGCTGTGTGATAACATGGCAACGAAAATTGGTGTTAGTAACCCGCCCAATATATAGGTGTCAATTAAGAATCGTCGAGACAGGATCTCCTATGCCACCGACATTTTCCAAAATAAACATTATCTAAAGCAACAGTGGCGATGACAGATTCAGCATCCATTGGGGGGATATTAGAGGTTTTTCCTAAATACAAGCCTGAGTACAGCGATGCGGCATGTTCGTGAGTTTTTGTGCCATAATTCACCACTTGCCAGTCCAAAATCGTAATTGAACGTTGTATTTAGATTTCTAAGAGAATTGTGTGGTAAGGCTAGAATATATTGATATCTTTCTTAAA
The DNA here is from genome assembly GCA_024509875.1 of Oreohelix idahoensis. NCBI lineage: Eukaryota > Metazoa > Mollusca > Gastropoda > Stylommatophora > Oreohelicidae > Oreohelix > Oreohelix idahoensis. The sequence goes on along the minus strand of JAMPIV010003984.1, from coordinate 168,104 downwards.
TGAACACATTGGTGGTGAATGTAAATTGATATATTTAAAGTCAGAATATGATGTGTATATTAATCAGTAGGCAAACATGAGTCCAAAAAGCCTAGATATGTGCTCCAACCTGAACATAACGGCGTGTCTCGAGAAAAAAAGTAAAATATGCATGGAATTGCCTAACAGGTACACTGGACGGGAAGGAACCATCTTCTAATTGAACTAGAAATGAACTCCTAATGCATCTGGAATGGCAGTGGCATGAAGGGCGGTGGTAACCAATAGTTGATGAGTATAGACTTGTTGTAAATTGATTTTTCAGATGAAGATAGCAGATCCGGCCTACCGCTCTGAACTCAAATGATTTGTATATGTATTGTGTTTCTAGTCTGGAAATAGAATTATAAATTAATGTTCTGAACTTAGAAGGTTACATTACCTTTTTTGGAGTTTTCATTTTTTACTCGTGGTCCCTAACAGTTATTTGAGCAGACACCTTCGTTGAGCTTTGCTGAATCATTATGTAGTGCTTGACAGCATATTTACTCCTATTTGGGTCCAGGGGGGTAGTCGACCAGTAATAGGTGTCCCTCCCAGAACACAAGTGGAAGCAACTTTCGAG
>JAMPIV010003984.1:0-155000 GCA_024509875.1 Oreohelix idahoensis | reverse complement strand
AGGTTAGGTTGCTCTGCCCAACACTACACGTAAAGTTGGCATAGAGGCTTTTTATGATTGACACTATGCAGCTTGGAATTCCATAAGCCCTCAGTATTTTCCATAAACTGTCCCTATGTATGCTGTCAAAAGCCTTTTCAAAATCAACAAAATTAATGTAAAGCTGTCTTTGCCATTCTGAGCACTGCTCTATAATGTTCCTGAGAGTGAATATATGGTCTACACATCTTCTGTTCTTTCTAAATCCTGCTTGTTCTTTCCTCAGTTTGTCGTCTACTGCCTTTGAAATTCTCTGTATAATTATCCTGCCTAGTATTTTGCTGGGAACTGAGAGAAGAGTGATTCCTCTCCAATTATTGCAGTCTGAAAGATCTCCCTTCTTGGGCAATTTGACAATTATTCCTTTGTTCCACTCTGATGGTGTTGTCCCCGTTTTCCACACTTGTGCAAATAGTGGTTCTAATAGTTCTGCTGCTAGCTCAGGGTCTGTCTTAAATAGCTCTGCATTTAAGTTATCATGGCCCGGAGCTTTACCGTTCTTTAACCCTTTGATTGCTGTGATGATTTCTTCTTTTCGTGGAATGTCTGTATTTACATCTAGATCGTTTTCAGCCTCAGGAACATTCAATTGTGTCTCTGGTATTTCCTTGTTCAGAGTTTCTCTGAAGTGCTCTGCCCATCTTGTTTCCTGTCCCTCTGCTGTCTTGATGAGATTTCCTTGCTTATCTCTTACTAATGTAATATTGTTTGCACCTTGTTTTCCGCTGATGAATTTAGTTATTTTGTATACTGTGCTTTGTTCATTTCTCAGTGCTGCCTCTTCTGCCTGTTTTGCAAGATCGTCTAGGAAATTCCTTTTGTTGGCTCGGGTTTGGCGTTTAACTTCCCTGTCCAGTTGACTGTACTGTTCGCTATATAGTTGCTTTAACCTGGGGGACTTCGCTTCTGTTTTCTTTCTTTTCATTTCCTTTCTCATCTTTATGGTGTTTAGTGTTTCTGGTGTTATCCAGTCTTGCTTCTTCCTTTCCTGGAATCCTAAGCATGATTTGCTGCTTTCCTTATATATTGTTGAAATGATGTTGAAATTCTGGTCTATATCATCAGTCAATGTCTTTTCCTGGCTTTTGGCAAATTGGTATCGTTTCTTAATGTCGGCCGCAAAAGCTTTTCTGGTAAGGGGGTCCTTCAATTTGCTGATGTCAAACCTTTTCTGTGTAGTTACAGTTGGTCCAGCCCTTCTTAGTTTCACTTTCAGTTTTGCTACTACTAAATGGTGATCGCTTCCCACATCTGCACCTCTTCTTACCTTCACATCTTGTAATGCATGTCTCCATCTACCGTTAACCATGATGTGGTCTATCTGGTTTCTGTCCCTACCATTTGGTGATTCCCATGTTAACTTGTGAATTTCCTTATGTGGGAAAAGTGTTCCTCCAATGACCAGGTTGTTAATGCTACAGAAACTTATTAGCTTATCCCCATTTTCGTTTGCTATTCCGCTGCCGCATTTCCCCATTGTTCTTTCATTATATGTATTGTGTGTACCAACTTTCGCATTGAGGTCTCCCATTACTATAACAAGATCATATCTAGGTGTGTCCTCCATTTCTTTCTGCAGTTGTTGATAGAATTCATCCTTGACCTCCTCATCGCTATCATTCGTTGGTGCGTAGCATTGTATTATTGTAGTGTTGGTGAATCTCCCTCTCAGTCTCAATCGTATCAGTCTGTTGTTGATGGGTTTTCATTCCAGTAATGTCCTTTCAATCCCTTTCTGTAGAATAATGGCTACGCCTTCACTGTGCTGTCCATCCTCTCTTCCAGAGTAAAGTACTGTTTCTCCTGTTGCTGTTTTAACTTTTCCTGCCCCTGTCCATCTGCTCTCGCTTATCCCCAGGATGTGTAACCTATAGTTTCTCATTTCTGCCGTGACCTGTCTTAGTTTACCTGTCTCGTACATTGTCCTGACATTCCAAAATCATATTCTTGTATCCTGTTTTGCGGTCAGGACATCCGTTTTCATGTCAGTGGCTTCCTTTCGGCTTTCACCACTGACAGTCATACGAGCCACAGACTCCGAATGTCCATCCCGCAGCAAAGTTTGTTCATTTGATGTTGTTTCCGTAACTTCATTATTTTTTTTACATAGACAGGGGTGTCAGCCCTATGCTAAAACCCCCAACCTGGAGGACCAGGGTACCAGCTTTTGTCTGACCCCTACCCACACAGACCAGTCCAGCTTGGTTGAACCTACCAGGAGTAAAACTCCCACTGGTATAGCTCTGGGGATTGTCAGGGTACGCAAGCTGCCATACCGCTACAAGGTATAGGTACCATTGATGGCAGAATTTCTGAAACGTTAGGCAAGAATTTCCTATAGAATCCGACAAGACCTCAAAGACTTCGAACCTGTTTTTTTATTTTAGGAATTTCTAGATTCAAGATCCTAGAGATAGCGGAATCTTCTGGCTTAAGAAAACCGCCTCCTTTTCTATGACGAAGAAAAGAAATTTCTGTGAATCCTAATTAGTTTTCGAAGGTCTAGCAGTAAGATGATGGAGACGAAGAGTAGTCAACAAAGACTGAATTCCAAGAACATGTTCTTCCCAAGATTGATGGAAAAGACAAATATCATCAATATAGGTAATTATGTCATCACGATTAGAGAAAATTTGTCGCATCATACGAATAAAAGTCGCTGGATCGTTAACGAGACCAAAAGACATACAATTTAATAAGAACAACCCCAAAGGTGTAGCGAAAGCAGTATAAGGTTTTGCTCTGTCCGACAAGGAGACGTGCCATTAACCTTTTGACAAATCAAATTTACTGAAAAAAAGTAGCTGTAGATAGTCTATCTAATAGAGAATCTAACAAAGGCAGAGGTTTATTTTGGCTGCCGGGTAGTAGAAGAAGCACCTTCTCTCCCACAAATAATTCTCTATCCTTAGCTTTCTTGTTAAAATAGGCAGCATGTTTTTTCCTGGCTTGTCTGAGATTATTATTTGCAAGTTTCCAGCCAGTTTTAAGACGAGTGGTCAGCTCGTTCACATATTGGTATGATGAGGTAACAGTCTCTTCTGCCTTCTCATCTGTCCAGGTCCTCAACAAAGCTTCTAATGGACCTTTTATTGGCCTCCCAAATAACAGGGTTGCGGGTGCCATCCCGGTTGAATTATGTGGAACTTCCCAATACGCAAACAACGCAGCGGGCAGGTATTGGTCCCACGTATCAGGTTTCTCATGTGCCAGCTTTCTCAGGATAGAAATGATAGTCCCGTTGACCTCTCTACCTGGCCGTTCCCTTGGGAGTGATACGGACTACAATGAAAGTGCCTGGCTTGGAAGATCCTGAAAACTTCTTCCGTTAGTTTCCCCTTGAACTGTGAGCCGTTATCAGTCAAGATTTGGTGCGGGAATCTTAACCTTGTGAATATTGTAAGTAATGCCTCTGCGACATGCTTGGAATCGATTGACGACAGGGCTACCGCCTCTCCCCACATAGAACACGTGTCCACCAGAGTAAGGATGTAACTGTTCCTCCTCTTGGTCCGAGTGAGAGGTCCCACAATATCCACTGCAACTCTCTCAAAAGGTGTTCCCACAATAGGCATTTCCCCTAGAGTTGCTGGAGCAGTCCAGTGCTTTGGAGCTACCCTTTGACATTCTGGGCAGGATTTTACATATCTCTTTATATCCTCTGTTATTCCTGGCCAGAAATAATGACAAGCTATACGCTGTCCTGTTGCGCTGATCCCCATGTGACCACTGAAGGGAATCGCATGTCCTAATTCCAACACTCTCTCCCTATATGAAGTAGGAAGAACCAGCTGGCCGTGACCATTTGTTCCAGTTCCGGTCTTCCTATATAATAATTTGTTCTTCATGTAATAGTCCCCTTTGCTTGGAGGTGTGTGGCATTTAGGTAATTTTTTGTAACAAGGCTTGAGTGTCTTGTCCTCAGCCTTTGCCTTCTTCATCTCTTCTGGATGAGTATTTATAGGTTCATCTTCTTCCTTTCTGGATTGTGATCGTGTCTGGTCGGCTGCCAAGACCACAGTTCTCTTGGGATTCCGCAAGAAGACATAACGACACCCCAATATCAGAGGGTAGATGGGTGCGTCGATCACTGCTGCTCTGATTACTCCTTCCACATAGCGAGTTTTCACCGTTATCCTGGCAATGGGAAGTTTCATAAGGGGTATGTCCGTGGTCGCCCCTTGTATCTCCACTGTTTCTGTGGTACACTGATCTGGGTTCACCAAGTGCGCACTCACAACAGAATCAAAATCTAAGCTTGTATCATAGAGACACCTAATGGTGACCCCATTGCAGACTACATCCTCACACACTGGGGGGTGATAAGTTTCCTGCTGTCCAGTAGGTTTGTCCTTTCCTCCCTTGTTCACCATCTTCATAGCAGCAAATCCAGAAGTTTTCTTATGACAAAATTTGATGTCATGATCGTCCCTCTTACACCATTTGCAATATAATCTACCTTGATGAAAAGGTTTTCTTTCATCATATTTCTTATCATTGAATTGTGGGTTTTTGTTTCTAAAATCATTGCGTGGCCTATCAAAATTGTGCTTACCTTTGTTCCCCTGATCTTTGTTATCAAATCTATTAGAGTTTTGTGGAGCCTTAAAATTGTCAATCTGTTTCTTTTTAGCGCCAGCTACCTCTGCCTGGGCTGCCTGATACCTCTCAGCGACATTAAGTAACTCACCCAGCCTCTCTGCACCTTGTTCCATGAGAAACTTTCTCAAGTCTGGAGCCATGGACTCTCTCAATTGCTCAATAAGGATCATCTCTTTAAGATCTTGGGTTTTCCCCAGAGCAGTCTATTTCTCCAAGTACGTCTCTAAACGTGCAGAGAACTGGTGATAGGTCTCACCCGACAGTAGTTTGGCATTCCTAAACTTTTTCCTGTAAAATTCTCCGTTCCTTTCATACCTTAGCAAAAGAGCCTACTTTAACATGTCATAATTGTCTTGGTCGTCTTTGCTCATCTTGGCAAACACTTCATAAGAAGTTCCCCTTAGCCTCTGAGATAACTTTAAACTCCACCTTTCCTTCTCCAACCCATAGGTGGTGGCTAAAACCTCAAATCTAGACAAAAATGACTCAATGTCATCGTCCCTCTCAACAAAATGGTCTAAATGGAACCCCCATAGCTGAAGTTGAGGCTTCCTGACTAGCAGTGGCATCGGAGGTAGAAGGGCTGGCACCATTTTCAGGAGCATGGCCTTGAAGTTCGAACTCTTTTAGTCGTAGCTTGTGCTCCCTCTGTAATCTCTTCTCCTCCGTTTCAGCTTCCCTTTCTGTAGCCAATCTTCTTTCCTCTGCTTCCCTTTCTGCAGCCAATCTTCTTTCCTCTGCTTCCAACTTCTTCTCTTCATACTGGAGGCTTTTTATTTCAGCCTCCCTATCCGCCTCCAATGCCCTAGCCTCTTTGTCAGCCTCAATCTACATCCTTTTAATTTCTTTCTCAGCCTCTAATTTTCTTTCAGCCTCTTTTTCTAATCTTTTTTCTTCACGTTCAATAAATTTATCCACCTCTGCTACCACCTTATGGCCTCAAGCAGACTTATTCTTGACTAGTATGAATGATAGCTACGTCTAATGTCAAATCCCGGAAGAAGAGACCCCAACTAGGGATATGAGGCCAGCTGTGAAGTGTGTGGTGTGATGGTACTTTAACAATAATACACCTCTTCACAAACAAGTATTAAGGTCTATGATTAAAGGAAATAACACCTCGGATCAATTTATACAATTAATAATTTTCTGTATGATTTATTTGGTCCTGAACCTAGTATTCTTCTGGTCAGAATTTTTAAAAATGAAAAGAATTCAAGATATATATACAAATGTAAATTTAGACCCACAGGGACAAGTGTCAAAACAAATACTGTTAAAATTATACTTAATAGTGTTACTAAAATCTATCTATTACTGGTTTCTAACACTGGATGGCTATTTGGGATTCCTTAATTACTCCCAGTCTCTTTAAAATACACTGTCTCTGTAAATTTCACTAGGGAAATGTTTTATTTCTTGAATACAGGGGTATGCTGCTCTTATAGCTGATGTACTGTTAGGGTACCAGATATTTCACTTATCTGGCCCACTGGAACTGTCTGAATTCTTTCTGCCGAATGACCACTGCTTCAAAAGTAATAGGGGGAAACTAGTGACCCCTATCACTACTGGACTCCAAAACTCCTCAACAGCTTTCACATAGAACTCTGGCACCGGACTAGTGCCAGATAAGACCCTGTAATAATGAAACAATGTCTCCTGGGTGATATCTTATTTAGACTGTGTTTTATATACAAAAGAGCATACATAAGAAATAAAGAGCTGGGTCATATCCAATGGACCAATCCAGCACATCCATTCCACAGTGTACCAGTGTTGTTCACATGTCTCTCCTACAAAGGCGGCACTGCATCTGCAATAATCTTATTAATCTTTCTTTTCTACCATACAATGGGATAGGTGAGCTGTGTCTCTCTGGTCACCTAAGAAAACATTTTATTTCACAAAACATGTGCATTTACAAAACTGGCAATGTGTTTCATCTTAATTCCCCATCAAGCCCTGCATAAATCAGCTTGGGACCTGATTACTTAGTCGTGATGGCAGCATCTCTCACTCACATTTTTAAACAAAATATATATGAATAATGTCGGTCTTACCAGAATTCAATGAAAAAAACACATGTACGCTGAATAGCAGATTCCAGATGTACTGCTGGCTGGACTGTGATGCCTATACTTTCATATATATATTTGCTTTATTAAGGCTAATCACTTTTCACAAAATTCACAACGTCCTACTCTCGGGACTATCTTCTACAAATGGCGTCAAGCCGTTGAATTTTCTTAATAATATGAAAGGCTTTGGCCAATGAACGAACGACAATTTTGAAATTTGAAATTAAAAACAAAAACAGACTTGATTTTTGGACACTACCAAGTTTTTTTTTTCCTCTCTCATTCTTAGATTTCTACTGCCAAATATATTTTGTGTTAAGCCATTTCATAATTTTTCTCCCCTTTTTCTGCCCCTTTCTACAACAGACTGCATGTAACCTTTTCCTGCCTTTTTCAAGGACGCGTCAAAAAAGTCACCGTTAGTGCAAGTCCAAACGAGCATGTGTTGGTCTGTCTGTACGAACAAATACAGTCTTTTGTCCATAACTTTATTTCTATCTGTCGGATTTTTTATTCGAAAGCATATTATTTATCAGGACAAGACCAGCTCTTAGACTAGCCAACTTTTATGATCATAAACCTAGTAATAAAGAATTCAATATATTTTCCATTTTGGTGTTCGTTGTTTTCTAAGTTTCCACTACTTGAATGTTATAAAAATCGCCTCAGATCTTCATTTTTCCCGATAGGAAGTAATTATGCGTGTGTGTATATATATGTTTTTCCACAGTATCTGTGGTTAGAAATGTATTGGGCTAGCGGGGTATTTTTAAATTTTCAAACTTGCGACTTCGTTTTCGACACAAGCTAACGGTCTCGTCTCGCACTGTTGGCCCGAGTAGCTAATTCAAACCTCTAACACTTGACAAGCCGGCAGCAGGTGTCCGCTCTCTCAATCTTATGCGTTCGTGTGTTTTATTCTTTCTATCTTTCCTGGAACCCTACGCTAGTAGAATTTTCAAATTTTTATCGTTAACCCTTGACGGGCGCGTTTTAAATGCTAATACCACCAACGCGGCGATAAGATTTCTCACTATGTTCTGTCCTGCTTAAATCAATGCGTTTTCTGGCGCAGGGAAGAAGACGCGTTACAACTTTATTAATTTTATTTCTACTGCTATTATTTTGACTTATATATATATATATATATTATGATTTTATCGCTGTATCACTATACTTTACCACAGCAGCATGTTGATGTGAAAGGTTTTTTCTTTTCCTTTAATAGATATAATGTAGTCAACATGTGACAATCTTTCAAGAACAGTATATGGTCCTCTCCAAGATACAAGTAATTTATTGTCTTTATTAGGTAACAATACATAGGCCTCATCACCCGGCCATAATTGGCGTAGTTTTCTGTTTTGATTAACAAACAATCTTGCCTTGAGTTTAGCTTTTTCTGATGCTTCTACAGCTATCTTGCATGCGTCGATAATTTTCTTTCTCAAGTTAACTACGTATTGGTAAGAGGTTTGAACATCCTAATGCATGTCAGCTCCAACCAATAACTACTTTAGAATGGACGTAAGTCCTCTTGGCTTGGCACCGAAGACTAATTCAAACGGCGCAAATCCAGTATGTTCGTTTGGTATTTCCCGACAAGCGAACAATACCGCTGGGAGTACTCTGTCCCAATCCTGCGGGTATTTTGCAGTTAACTTGCCCAGCATTTGTTTTTAAGACAACGGTTGAGCCTTTCTGTTTCCCGTTTGCAATGGGGTGATATATGCTACTAAGAGATCGATTTATTTCGAACTCTCTCATAACCCGAGTCATAAAGTCAGAAACAAACTGAGTTCCCCGATCCGATAATATGTTTTCGGGAAAACCCAATCGAATAAAAATTAAAAATAGCGCGTCAGCAACATATGTAGTGGATATTGTTTTTAGAGGAATAGCCTCCGGCCAGCGCGTGCACATATCAATGCATGTCAGTACATAACGACGACCTCTAGCTGACGTGACTGGTAGTGGACCAATAAGGTCGATTGCCATTTTTGCGAAAGGACGCAATGATATGTCTGACGCCTGGATAGGAGCATTATGCTTGGCGCGTTTAGCTGCCACATCTTGGCAAATTTTGCAAGTGCGACAAAAAATTTTCACATCTCTTGTCACCCCAGGCCAAAAACAATGAGACAAAACCCTCTGTTTTGTCCTGGCGATTCCTAAATGTCCTGCACAATTAACATCATGAGTATGCCCTAAAACAAATGGGCGGCAACTAGTAGGTACCATAATTAGTGTTTTTACTGACGTGGAATCTTGGAAATTCCGAATCAAGATCCCATTCTTTATTGTACAGAATTATCATTAAATTCCACATCATCAGATTTGGCAGCAAGAAAATTTTTTTTTTAAATGAATCATCATCGTTCTGCATCTGTATGAATTATTCCACAGCCCTACCCCAAAAAAAAAAAATTTTGGTGCCAAACATTTTACTCTTGATTGTACATAAATGAGGCCTGCTCAATCCAAATATCACATTTACTTGTCTGTAGCAGCTCAAGTTTTTGAGATACAGACATTTTTGTATTTCATTAATACAGGGTGACCCAAAAAAAAAAACGGGCACGGGCCCGTTTTTTTGGGTCACCCTGTATTATTACAATATTTTCTATATAAGGCTATGTAAAAAAAAACTATTGCTGTCTAGTCCTTTACAAAAGAAAACTGCTTGTTTACTCTCAGTTTCAGTTTTTCAAGAATTTTCCCAGAATTGCCTTTTTTAGATTTTAAGCCACTGCATGCATGTTAGTATGCTACATATTTTATTACACTTCTAACAGAGAATGGCATCATCTTCAAGAAGAGCATGTTTTCTTTCACCGCATTTATTTTGGTATATTTGTGGAGAGTACACTTTCAAAGAAGAACATAGGAAGCATATTACTGTTTTTGTGAAAAAGGCATACTTTGCTTACTTTAAAGTAAAACTAGGTGACCAGGACAAGTCTTGGGCTCCTCATATTGTTTGCAAAACACGTGTTGAACACCTGCGACAGTGGACTTGTGGGAAAAGAAAATGTTTAAAATTTGGAATTCCAATGGTTTGCAGAGAGCCCAAGAACCACTATGATGACTGTTATTTCTGTGTTGTGAATATTAAAGGGAATTAATAGAAAAAATCACAAAAAGTGGAAATATCCAGATTTAGATTCTGTTAGGCGACCGTTCCACACGGAGATGACATACCAATTCCAACTTTCAGTCAGATTTCGGATTTCCTGCTAGAAGATGAGACAGCAGTGGCATGTGGAATGACAAGTGACAGTGATAGTGATTTCGAAGATGATTTTTCAGATGCTCAACGCTTCGACCAGCTTGAACTAAATGATCTAATCCGAGATCTATATCTCTCCAAGGAATCTTCAGAACTTTTGGATACAGGATTGAAAGAAAAAAAAAATACTGACTGCTGAAACAAAGGTTACATTTTATCGCAGCAGAGAGCAAGGTTTTATTCCATTCTTTTGTAAAGAAAACAACCTTGTGTTTTGTATTAATGTAGGAGGTCTTGTTAACAAAATGGGTGTAAGTTATACACCAGATGAGTGGCGACTTTTCATTGACAGCTCTAAAAGAAGTTTGAGCGGTGTTCTCTTACACAATGGTAACAAATATGGCTCAATTCCAATTGCTCATTCTACTACAATGAGGGAGGAGTATGCTACAATAAGCACAGTTCTGGAAAAATTGAAGTATTTAGAACATAACTGGATGGTTTGTGTAGATCTTAAAATGATGAACTTCTTGCTTGGCCAGCAAATGGGATTCACCAAATATCCATGCTTTATATGTTTGTGGGATAGCAGGGCAAACGATATGCACTGGACAAAGAAACAGTGGCCGTTGAGGGATGAATTTAAAGTTGGAGAAAAAAATATTGTCAATAAGCCTCTCATTGATCGAAAAAGAGTTCTACTGCCACCACTACATATAAAGCTTGGCTTGATGAAGCAATTTGTTAAGGCACTGAACAAAGATGGTACATGTTTTAATTACTTATGCAGAAAGTTTCCAGAATTGAGCATAGACAAACTTAAAGCTGGAGTTTTTGATGGACCTCAAATTAGAAAGTTAATAAACGATCCAAATTTTATTGATTCCATGAACAAAACAGAGTCCACAGCCTGGTCATCATTTGTTTTAGTTGTGCAAAACTTTCTGGGTAACTTTAAAGCAGACAATTATTCTGAATTAGTTGGAAAGATGCTGTCGAGTTTTTGTGAACTTGGATGCAACATGAGCATGAAATTGCACTATCTCCATAACCATTTCCATTTATTTCTGGAGAATCTTGGCGACTTTAGTGAGGAGCAAGGTGAAAGATTTCACCAAGATATAAAAACAATGGAAGAGAGATACCAGGGACTTTGGGATGCCCACATGATGGCAGATTACTGTTGGACCCTTAAGCGTGACTGTCCGGGCATATCATATTCCAGGAAGTCCTCGAAAAGATCCTTTTTGCGTGTTGCCTAAACAAGTGCTAGTGATAACGTTTTATTACATTTTTGGTAATATATGCACAGTAATTACTTATAATATGAATGCAGACTAAAGTCAAAATGCCACTGGTAGCACCTAACTCTAGGATTGTACATAACAATTGCCCTACTAATATGGTCATTCTTAGTTATCTCAAAAACTAGAGCTGATAGAAAAAATCTGATTACATTTTTGGAATCAGCAACCCAAAATTACCCAAGAACAGCCATAAAATTTAAGGCACCAAAATGTGTGTATACCAGTGTTCTTTGTCAACAAGTTCAACATGTAAATCACCCTCATCTGCCCCTTCCTCATCATTCATCACCTCATCAGTCACCACCTCCTCAGTCACCATCTCATCATTCATCACCTCATCTACAACATTTTCAATTTGGACATGTTCATTTACTTCTGCACGAGACTGAGCTCTAGTCGTGACAGCATTTAGAATAAGCAAATGTTGCTGTTCGCATTTTAAGATATCATCATTAGTGCATTCGTGAAGTCCAGGAATATTTCCCAGGGTTATTCCAGCAATTGGTTTGTCCAATAGGCACACGAAAGTCCTTCAAGTAAAATAAGGATTATCCAAGGATACTTCAGCAGTCGGATAATATTTAACTGTGCCCCGAATGTAATGCACTTGTCTTCTTTGCCTATATAATCAGATTGATCCACCAATGACCTTCGCACTCCAACCGTAGTGCATCGAGTGTCCCTGAGCACTGAAACAAGTTGGTTGTTTAAAATACCTCTATCAAACACTAGTGAACCTGTCCCATCATAAGAGGACATGACTGGCAAAGGATACCCACACAGGAGCCTAGGAACTCCCTGTGGCTGAAATAAAGAATACATTCAGAACAATTAGTACTATTGGATAAGTCCACACTACATGCATTTGCATGAGAAACAACATTGGTATTTTGGACTGTATTATTGTCACTTTGAAGCACAACTGCATTGGAACGAACAGGATTCATAGAACCTCGAAAGTTATTGTTCTGTTGAGAACTTCTGTTTTTGTAATTATTTACATTGTTTCCATAAAATAACCTTTGGCCTCTGTTTGACTGGAAATTATATCCACCTCTGTTCCAATCCCTGTTAGGTCTGAAGGAAAATTGTTGAGGTATATATCCATCATCATATGAATGAAAATTTCTTTGAGGTTGTTGTGTTGAAAGATCCATTATTATTATCTCGATTTTTGTCCATGCTATATGATCTTTGTCTGGGTGAATTAGACCTCATAATTCTAGCGGATGCCATTGGCAATGAATCCTTTATGCTATTCCTGCTAAGATTTCTACCACAGTGTACAATTTGGTATTGTCGTCCAAGATTTTCTACAGCAGCTAACGTTTTAGGCTTTCTCTCCTGCAAAAAGGACAAAAAGTCACCACTGACTGAAGACAGCACTTTGTCTCTTAAAATTAAGTCAGCCAGCCCATCAAAAGTTTTATCAATTTTTGACAAATCACCCCATCTAGCAAAGCAGAGCTTAACTGGTGAAAAAAATTCAGCAAAATCTTTAGCTGAATCAGGCAACAATGATTTCAGTTTCAATCTGTAACCATTTTCCTCCAGTTGATAATTTTTTAAAGCAATAAAGCCTTCACAGCATCATAATCTTTTGTAGTATGATCATCCATGGTGCAGACTGAAGTAAGAGCCTCACCCACTAATAAAATCATCAACCTGCTAGGCCATGTAGCTCTATCAATCTTAAACTCCTGGCAATATGTCTCATATCTATTTAAAAAGCATGAAATATCGTCTATATTAGAATTAAATTTGGGCAAATTTAGTTTAAAAGTAGAGGCATGGTCTTTTTTCCAGCCTCATCACCTGCTGGATTAGCCTGTTTATGTTGAAATCTTAATTTTTCCAACTCAATTTCTGCCATTCTTTGAGCATAGGTTAATTTTTTATCCTCAAGTTCTCTTCTTTTATTCCCTTGCTCCAGAGCCAATTCTTCCTGTCTTCTCTTCTCATCTAATTCTTCCTCTCTCTTCTTCTCAGCCAAATCTTCTTCTTTCTTCATCTTAGCTAATTCTTCTTCTCTCTTTTTATCATCTCTATCTAAGAGCTTCTGTTCTCTTGCCACGTCTTCTAAAATCTTTATTTCTTTTGCGAGCTCAGTGGATGCATATTTTTTAAAGCCTCGCCCTCCATACCAAACTCCTTTCCAAGCTTAGTACTATATTCCAAGGTAGCCATAATTCACTATTATTGTGACTCCAAATTGTCCAATAACAATTCAAATTATATATATATATATATATATATATATATATATATATATATATATATATATATATATATATATATATATACAGTAGAACTCCATTTATCCGAACCCCAATTATCCGAACATCCAATTATCCGAACACTTTTTCCAGAAAAAAAAAAATCAGATGCCAGTCACGTTAGACTAAAATTCTGAATCTTTTGATGCGGCAAACTTCAAATGTGTGCGAACAATTTGTAGAGAATGGGATGGCTAATGGTCGGTCGCTTACGTACAGGAAGTCAGTTAGATCATAAAGTCAGTTAATATCTGGTTTACCAATCCAGTGTACGTTGCGTTCTAGGTAGAACACTGGCTAAACAGACAGTTCAACTTAAAATAATTGTGTCTGCTACTACAGCAGAATAATTTTGGTGTACAAGTATTTCTCTGTGCGATATGGCATCTTCCAGTAGGCCTAAAGCATATAAAAGGAACCGCAATGTTTTGTCAATTGAAACGAAAACAGAAATTATCAAGAGACTAGGACAAGGTGAAACTGTGTCTTCACTTGCGAGGATTTTCAATGTTGGGAAAGCTACCGTCTCTGACATCAAAAGTAACAAGGATAAAATTATGAGTTTTGCATCGAAATTTGATAGTGAAAATGGGTCGAAGAAACGTAAAACCATGAGAAATGCGAAAGATGTGAAATTGGAAGAGGCTTTGTATATATGGTTTGTGCTAAGAAGAAGCAAAGGGGAACCTATCTCTGGTTCTCTGTTGTGTGAAAAGGCACTTCAGTTCAACAATCAACTTGACGGTCCTCCTGACTTTAAGGCTAGCCAGGGATGGTTAAGAAACTTTAAATCTCGTCATGGCATACGAGAATTGGAGATTCAAGGGGAATCTTTATCTAGCGATGCAACTGCTGCTAAAAATTTTAAAGAAACATTCTTGGCTTTTTTGGAAGAAGAAGGTTATTCACTCGATGAAGTGTATAATGCCGATGAGACTGGCTTATACTGGAAATCATTGCCTCAAAAATCACTTGCATCTCAGCGCGAAGCAGTTGCCCCTGGGTTTAAAAAATGCAAAGAGAGAGTAACAATTTTGGTAGCCGCGAATGCCAGTGGAAGTCATCGTTTACCGGTGCTAATGATCAGCAAAGCCAAAAAACCACGTTGTTTAAAGAATGTGACATGTCTCCCATTGTGTTACAAAGCACAGAAGAGTGCTTGGATGAATAGTGAAATATTTCTTGATTGGTATACAAATCAGTTCATCCCAAATGTGAAGAGGTTGAGAGAACAAGAAAAGAAAACTGGAAAAGTAATTCTTCTACTGGACAATGCACCATTTCATCCAGAGACGGATACATTGAATGCAGTTGATGCAAATTTTAAAGTAATTTTTCTGCCTCCCAATGTAACAGCACTGATTCAACCAATGGATCAGGGTGTTATAGAAAAGCTTAAAAAGATGTACAAGAAGGAAGTCATGCGTCGTTTATTGTTGGCTGAAGATGAAGAAAGTGTGGTGGCGTTTTCCAAAAAGCTTAATCTCAAAGACTGCTGATATATGTTAGCTGATGATTGGACCACCCTGTCACAAGATAATCTCAACAAGGCTTGGAATAGATTGCTTGGGAAAAAAGGAGGAAATGAAACTACTGTAGTGGACACAAATGATGATTGTATAAATGAAGTTGTGGAACTGTTTCAAGCAATGCCCGGATTTTTCGGCCTGTGACAAAGATGATGCACACATGTGGCTAGAAGATGATAATGATTCTGGTTTTCAGTTTTTGAACGACGAAGAAATTTTGTCTTTTGTGCAAGAAGAAAACCAAATACATGTAGTGACCGATGATGAAGACTCCTCAGAAGTACATGATGTACTTGTAGATTATGAAGAAAAACCAAAACGTCGACCAAGTCCTGAAGAGGCCTTTATAGCACTAGAAACAGCGATGGCTTGGTACGAGCAAGAAGATGACAGCTGTCCTACACAGCTTCTGCTGTTGAAGAGAATGCGGGACTTAGCAGCCAAAAGGAGACTATCCAGTTTGTTGCAAAAGAGGATTCCTCATTATTTTAAATAGTGGGCTACATCTGTGCAAGTACATATATACGTAAGTTGCGCCTGGTTTTGAATCGTTTGTAATGTTATTTTGAAAACATTTCTCTTTCTTAACAAAAATAACTAATACAAGTAGTACATGCACTGCAGTGTAATAAAAGATTTTGGTGATACAGTGATCTAATACAGTGTGGGTATTATTATTACAGTACAAGTAAATATGTTTTATAGTGTATTTTCCTTGTGATGGTTAATTATTTTTAGAAATATGTGTACATGTACTCGATACATTATGTAATCCAATTATCCGAACATTTGATTATCCGAACGATGCTTGGTCCCATGGGGTTCGGATAAATGGAGTTCTACTGTATATATATATATATATATATATATATATATATATATATATATATATATATATATATATATATATATATATATATATATATATATATATATATATATATATATATATATATATATATATATATATATATATATTTAATAAGTGAACAATAGTAGCAACAATTATTTCACCAATCAAGATCAATCAACTGCATGAAATTATAGATGTTATTTTAGGAGCAAAAAAATTAGAGATACCAACAAGATTACGGTATAACAGTTGAAAGAGCCAACCGAAGAAAATGCTAATGATTAAACAAGGCAGAAATTTATGAACTGTAGAAAAATGAAACAGAAATTGGCTCTACCACACGTATGACCATACAAGCACAATTTCACAACATATATTACATCTAATAACAGAGGGATAGCAAGATTAGATGAACAAATAATTTACAAACAAAAATGAAGAATAAACCAAATAAAATACAATGAACCTGACAACAAATACAAATTTACAAAAAAAAAAAAAAAAAAAAACAAACAAACAGGGTAAAACTGCTAACATAAATGGTAATGATAAGCTCAGTAGTAGTGGTGAACACACAGATTTGTAATGCCGGCCCCACTATCTGAGAAAACCATGCACCAAACCCTGAAGAACAACCAATAATTCACGACCATGTGATTGGTATTGTGAACTAATGGTTCCCTCGCCAACCAACCCGCCTATCACAAACATGTATATACAGACATACTGTAAATATAACATGTAAAAGAAAGAACTCTGTCAAAAGAGATTCTTCAAGCCTCACACTGAATGAATCAATAAATTTACTTATCTGCTTTTTCATGCAAAAAAAATCCTCCTGGCATCAGCCTCTGCCTCAGGAAACGACGATTCAAATTCAGTGCAGTTAAAAGGGTTAGTCCTAGAATTCCGGCTTGCAGCCGACCGACACCGCCATCTTGAAAAATATTCTGCACATTCAAAAAATGTAGTCCACCGACTTGAAAATTTTTTGAGTCATCAGTGGAAGATACTTTGTTTAAAATCCCGGCTTAAGGCTCCCATCTATAGCTGTTACGTATCTTTTATCTTGATAATGTTAATATTTAGTGACAGGGTGGTTCCTGTAGGCCAAGTTCACTTATAGGGGGTAGCAAACGTATCAGAAACCGAAACAAGCCAATATCAATCACCCTTATTTGAGCCACAATGGACGAAGTGGACAGTATACATTTTTATTAAAACTTCACGCTGCTCCAAATTGAATACATTTCAGTTCAATATACAAATGGCATATTATATGCAGTCGTCGATATAACTTTATGCAGTCCTTTCATTTCTGGAACGCTGTCCTTTTCCTTTTCCACATTAAAAAAAATATATATTTTCACACTCGACATTGAGAAGCTATACTCCCTGTAAATAAAGATAACTAGATACACCTCACAGAAGATCTTGATGTATTAGTGATGGAATAACATAGGGATGTACAATATATATATATATATATATATATATATATATATATATATAATATATATTATATTATATATATATATATATATACACACACACACACACACATATATATATATATATATATATATATATATATATATATATATATATATATATATATATATATATATATATTATACAGGAGCTCAAATACATCCGTCCACTCGCCATGACACACAATGGTAGAAGGCTTGCAGACAATCTCCTCACTTCTGCAGTTTTAGTTTCACGTCTGCCAAATAAACCATATCGGCATGACGTCACTTCCTGTATTAATAAATGACTCCGTATAAAATAAACAAACAAAGAGCCCTGTCGAGCTACCAATCGTTATGAATTTTAATCATAACACCCATCAGTGTACACAATGGCGTCATCATCCCCCGCATGTTCACTTATCAGTTGATTAATCTCAAGCTCTGCTTTTCCATAGGTCCAAGTTATGCACTCTCTGCCAAGGCTAATGATGACCTGCTTGTAGTGTATCCAGTTCTATCCTGACTTACTCCACTCTTCCCCTTTGGATATATTTTTAACCCTGGTCACCTGCGCCATTCATGACACCCCCCTCTTTATTCTTGCTCCTTTGAGCTGCGTTCTCATGTAGGGGGTGTCTTTTGTCAGGGGTTACCCGCATATATAGATTTTTGCCTAGGCCATCGCATATCTGGATCCAATCGACAGCAGTCCGAGCGTGTTTCTCATTGTCACAATGGGGGTATCACGCGTACACCCAAAACTAGTCGCATCCCTTCATTTTGAATGCGTTCCAGTCGTTCACATTGTGACACTGACAGAGTGAACATTCCCAGGTAATACTCGATTACTGAAATCACAAGCTGATGATATAGGAGAAACAGTAGTCTCTGTTCCGAGAACGCAGCAGCCATTGTTTTTAAAGCTGCTTGTCCTCGCTTGCATTTCTGTATGATTACTTCGACATGATGCTTAAACGATAGCCCACGATTAAACGTTACTTCCAGATACTTCAGCTTGTCTTCCCTCTCAATGTTATGCCCATTGAAAGTGATGTCTGGAAGGTCTGCTTTCACTATGGAGTTGTTCATAGAGCATCACATCACACAGACCTTTTTGGGATCGACCTTTGATCCGCTTTCCTCACACAATTTAGAAACCGCCTTTAGTATCTCTTGTATGCTTTGGACCATTTCCTGTCTGTCTGAGCCAGTTCTGTACATGAGAATGTCATCTGCGAAAGTTAATGTTCGTCCCAGTCTTGTTGGTTGAAAGATTGCAATTTTTGCTGTGTAGATGTTAAACAGCACTGGTAATAGTGGAGAACCCTGTCATTGTACAGTCTATTAAGGTTGCAAAGTCCACACTGTTATAAGCATCCTCTAGGTCAACGGTTTTCAACCTTTTTGAGTCCATGGCTCCCCTGGCCAACGACATTCTTTCTGCTGCTCCCCTGTGGGATAACTGGTAAAAACTCTAGCGATGTTTCGATATTTAGCCTAACTTTTTTTGAGCAGGATAGCTTTTGAAAGGCTTTTAAAGAATATAATTTTTTAATGTAATTTTTTTTAATGCAACTGGACAATCTGTGAAAAAATTACACGTACAAGAAAAAATATACACAAAGTGCACTTTCAAAACCCTTACTATAAAAAAGAAAACATCACAGATATAGTAGTTTCTTTCTAAAAATGTTTTTTATTTTTGTCTGAAAATCATTCACTGATATACTGCACTCATGATTCAATCTCCATAACAAAAAACTTGTACAGTAAAACTAAAACAAAAAATATGATGAATAAAGTACCAGTAACCTCAGTGTGAAACTTGAGCTTGCTTGTTGTTACACAGCTTGTCAAATCTTGACACCAATTGAGATACAGCTACCCTCATTTCCTTCTCCACATCAAGTCTTGATCTGAATTTGGTGTTTATGACAGCCACTGCTGAAAATCAAGCCTCGCAAAGATAGGAGGTTGCAAAAGGAATTAATATCTTCAGTGCTTTCTTGCTCAAGCTTGGGAACTCCTGTTTTACTGAATACCAAAATAATTTTGGTAATGCCATGGATGGAAACTTTGCTTGTATTGAAGAGTTCGATGAAAGTTTATCAGTTCTTCCTCTTCTGCAGTACCGTACTGAATTTCATTAAGGTCCTCTCCTAAATGTTGAATTCGACGGCTGATTGTACTGTCCGACAAAGGAATGGGTAAAAGCTGTTTTCCCACGCACTCTCCAACCATAATGGACACCATATCAATAGCACACGGTAAAACGAGTTCTTCTGCAATCGTATGGGGTTTCCTACATTTTGCTACTCGGTATGCTACCTTGTAGGACGCTAGAAGAGCTTTACTCGAGCTGTCGCCTGCTTAGAAAATGCTGATTTTTGTTCTTTCATTTGACTCAGCTTTCTAGAGAAATATTCTCTTGGTTTGCCCACGTCATTCTTATGAACACTTTCTAAATGGTGCTTCAATTTGCTAGGCAGCATACATTCGACAGAGAGTACTTTGAAACACAAAACACACTGTATACGCTCTTCATTGTTCACAAGAGTGCACGTGAAACCAAAATCTAAGTAACCTTCGTCGTATTCTCAATACTTACGTTTCCTTTCCTCATTACCACTTTCCTTGTCATCCTCAACAAGTTCTCGCTTTTTACTAACACTTGCCAAATTAAAAAAAAATCTTTCCATGGTTTATATCAAACTCACAACACAATCAAAAACGTTTGAAAACAGAAAATCACCGTGTTACTTAGTATGGTCGCGCGAGGAGAATGCTGAGATTGAAAGTATTTCTTGTCCCTTGTGCCATTTTCCAGAAAACTGTCCTTTATTTTCAGGCAGGCACATTTGTCACCTTTATCAGTCTGCTCCACATATCGATTGAATAATGCTCTTCCCTTCTCTTCGTCCGTCTTCAGGCTTAGTCTTGTAGAGCTTTTGATATTAGGGATGGGTTGGCTTGCATTTTTCCTATGCGTTCTTCGATGTAAGGACTCGAATTTCTGTAAGGTTTTTTCCGTGCCCACCTGTGTCACAAAGTCTTCCCACACTTTATCCTTGGCCTCCCTTGCCAAGCTCTTGAATCTATTAACGGCTCTTTGCTTTTTCTCTTTCATCTTTTAAACCTCTCCCTCATTCATCATTCTTCTGTTTCGTGCTTTACGCCATTCCTTTGCTGTTCTTTCTTTTTCTATCCATGCTTCCTCCCTCCACTGTCTTATTCCACCAGGGAGGTTGGGTGAAAGGTGTTCTCGCTGTCTTGTTTTGGCACCTTGACGCAATGTGTGTAAAGGGTTGTTACAGGCTAGTGGGCCTGTATGATACTTGAAGGTCTGGTTAGGTTTCCGTGTCTAGTGGTCCTATCCTTTGCAATGAGTATAACGCAAGGTAGGGGATCATTTTCCTGTGCACCTAATACATCCCACCATGCCATGGTGGTGGCAGCACTCACTAAAGATGAATGCCAGATCTATGACACTATTTGTATCCCCAGGTTTAGTTGCCAGTCTAGTTGAGCGTCCATCGTTCAGGATGGTAAGGCTCATGTTAAGTAATGCCTGGCCCAAAGCTATGCCTTGCCTATTTTCCGTGATGTTCGCCCACTCCTTGGATCTAGCACTGACATCGC
Organism: Oreohelix idahoensis; assembly: GCA_024509875.1. Classification (NCBI taxonomy): domain Eukaryota; kingdom Metazoa; phylum Mollusca; class Gastropoda; order Stylommatophora; family Oreohelicidae; genus Oreohelix; species Oreohelix idahoensis. Next base: position 133,970 of record JAMPIV010003984.1, on the reverse strand, counting down.
CAGCAATTAAACACCTTATGTTAGAATCTTCAGACCATTCCGCCAAAAAATTCCAACTACTTTCATCTGTAATATGCGTCTACATGAGCATATAAAATGTAGACTCGCCAGTCCTGACAGCCTATATTCACAGCAATCCCCTGCAATTCCGCATTCTCACTAGTTTGGGAACTTGTATCCAGCCATGTGTGAAGGAGTTCATGTTTTACACATATAGCTTGCCCTCGTCGGCCAGGTCCACATGGATCTGCGCAACATCTATAGCTTGGGTAATTGATGACACTATTTTCTGTTAAATTTGTCTCCTGGATCATGAGGATATCGAACTTGTAGATGATTGTTTGTATAATGGCTGCCCGTTGATTGGCCCTGCGGCAATTCGAGTATCCTATATAAACATATTTCATCGAAAGGCGATCTGCTTTCTTTCTGAACATTCTCTTTCCGGCCCTTTTTTCTCTCTCTCCTCTTATCTCCCCTACCTCTCCTTCTGCATTTGTGTTTCCTCATTTTATTTGCAGCAGGTATCGACGACAGAGCACGATCTCCATAGCTACCGCGATGATTCTGGATAGTTAAAGTACTAATGGTGTATTTGAAATAAATGGTGGAAATATTCGGTCACCCTGGTAGACCCACCGTACCCGGTAAGAGACGAGGGATGTCCTTACGGGGTCCATCTGCCTGGCGCCGCCCCCCTCGCCCTCCAGACAGCCAGTGTTCGCGACTGCTTACCCAGCAACCATTCAGTCTCTCGGCACAATGGTCCACCTTAGACTTGGGGTCATTCACTGATGACCCAGTGATCATTTGACCCATGATTTGGGAGTGGAGTTATGGGTGTCAGAGCATATACCACTCATCGATGAGTTCTGCACACCACATCTTTAGGGTTCCACTGGCTCCAAGAACCTCTGCCAGTTTAGTTCAGACCCCGAGAGGGGCCGTTATCCGTGACGCACAACGAGGATGTATGGCAGAAGTCTTTTGCCTTGCGGCTAGCTGGCGCCGCTAGTGATAACCGTGAGGTTACCCCCACCTCAACTTCCTCTCGTGCCTGTGAGTTGAACCCACTGCACCACACTCAACAAGTTAAAGACAGGAACTACGATGAGTGTAACTGCGGTACCGATATAATGACTGCTGACCATTGTCACATATGGAAATAGTCGCAGCAGTGACCGTCCACTTTTGCCGCCCCCCCCTCCCCCAGTAGGTTTATTTTTTTTTGCTACATGAACGCCTGATTCTCTATCGCAATTAACACGTGAGCCGTTTGGCAATTAAACACGGATGGAACAGAGCGAAGGGCGCATCATGGCGTAACCGTTCTTTGATCAGGGAAACACGCGGGCCAGGCCAGGCGTTAACAAGAGGCCAGGCGTTAACAGTTTCTTTGAAGAATCAAGGGGCGATCAGTCTGAGACGTACCTTGAATTGTTACATTTTCATGGGAATTAACTTACGTAGCTGATATTCGGCATGGCGGAGATAATCAAAGACAAGCCAGAGATCGTCGATCGGCAGAGATGAAGAAATATCCTTTCATTCAGGAATCAAACGGCAAATTCGCCCGTCCATGGACGTAGGTGTGACTTTCGCATTAAGAAGCGAAAAGAACGGAATCTATGAATATATACCTTGTCTCTCCTGTAGTCTTTATCAGTTGCTCAGAGATTTTTCTGAATTCACTAGCTCGTTATCCTAGATCTCTCGTTCATGAGTGAATTATTAGATTTCGTGGAGTGTTTCATTTTTATGTTGCGGTAATTATATACTAGCCTATAAGTGATTTGGTGTGTTTAAAGTTTTCATTTATATTTCACCGGGATTTTCTGTGTTAAATGAATAGCATAATTAAATAACTTATAGCAAATTTTTTCCTGCTGTAACGTAAATTTAATTACTCGCTATTTCCAAGTAAGAGATGTTTTAAATTGACTAGTACATACATTAAATGTCTACTGTCGGTATATATTATTTACTTCTATCCATTTTTATGTAATTTTATAAATGACTAGTGTTCATATCAAGCGTTAAAAACAATAGGATAAGCTCGAAATTTGTGTTTTAAATCTATTTTATAACGGAATAGTGAAGAGGTCTTACCTTAACACGTGTTAGATCTATTATTGTTATTATGGTTAAATGTTTATATTTCTTTCCTAAAATATAGCCTGATCAAAACCTGCGAACTATATTGGATAAGCGAATATGAATGTGGCCACAAGTAAGAAGAGTAAGAGAGTAACATAATTTTCTGTTGTTATCCCTATCATACAAATCTTTTTCTTTTGTCCTCATTAACCTGAGTATTTACGGGATAGATTAATTAGGAACTTGTTCTTTGTTTCTTTAATGACTATTCCATACACTTATTGTTAACTTTTGATCTTACGGGTTAATTAACCTCTGTTGGGATCTTCTTTTTCTTTTCCTTTACCAGAGGGGAAAACCTATTTGATTAATTTTCATTTTGTCTGTAAACCATGATCTATTGATGTATATGATTTATGTTGTAAAGTTCTAGTGATAAATAAACTTAATAAACCTTAAGTTATTGTGTTGTTCAACCCCTGTCCATATAAGTTATCCATAGTGTGTTTTCACGTTTGTGCGTATTTGTCACAGAATTGTGTGCATGTGGGTGCAGTGTAACTTATATTTTGTACAAGGAGAGAAAGTGGGTCTGATTTAAAAAAACTATTTCTTTCACCTTACTCTCACATAGTTATCACTATCACCTCTGCTCAGACAGGACTATAAACATCTATTACCTATCTGATAAAATCTACGACGACCATTTGCTTCAAAGATGCCCAACGTATGAGCAGCTACAGAGAAAGGATATATGGCCGTCATATTTCAGTGAAGTTTAATGATACTTTCTGCTTGTAAAAAAAAAAAGGGGGGGGGGGGAAGAAGAAAACAGAAAAGAAGACATAAAGTATAGCTAACATTTTCTTCCGTTAAACACACACATTAAGCCGAACAATTTGCAGTACGCAAAGTCATAATTGCAAGAAGATTCGATTCCGCGTATTATGGCAGCATGAAAGAACAAAGACTTCATAAACCGTTGACTCCATTCGGTAAACAGTAATATGAACAATGAACATTCTCGCGTCAACGAAAAACAAATACGTTTCCTGATATCAGTTGTGGGTTTTTCTATCAGATTGTGTTGAATAAACTTGAAAAGGGGCAGCTTAGCACGCGCTCTGAACAGATGTGTTTGTGATAGGTCAATCCCGGTACTTAAGACAATTGTAATGGGCCAACGCGATCAATTGATGACCGAAAGCAAAATGTCATACATGAAGATTGTCAGTTTGTTAAATGTACGAAAAGAGAGCAGTCAACAATCGAAATGATTAATGTGTGTGCTAAGTACAAAAGTGAACTCGGAAGATATGGTTATTAAAAAAATAATAATAAATGAAAAGACATAATTAAAGAAAATTAATTAATAAAGGCCCACACACACACCTAACACACTGGTCGCATTCACACATAAACCCACACAGAGATAAGATGATTGAAAAATCATTCTGTTTTTTTTTAAATTTTAATTTCTCCACTCCTATGACACTTCTTCTTCAAGTACCGTGCTTAGTGGCGTAGGAGATCATGTCTGTCTACAACTTCCTGTCTCCTGTACAATTTATCAATTCTGCTGTTGACTTCTTTCCATGCCACGATGTCAAACTATCCAGTATTTGCTCTCTTTGTCTTCCCCTATCTCTTGTTCCTTCAATCTTACCTGTTGTTACGATATATTCCAGCTTTCCTCTTCTCATGACATGCTCCAAAAATGTGGATTGCTTCTTTCTAACTTGTGAAATAAGTTTCCTTTGTGCATTGGTCTCTTTCAGGACATCCTCATTACTCTTTTTGGCTGTCCATGGTATTTTTAACATTCTTCTGTAAAACCACATCTCTGTTGCCTCTAATGTCTTCCCTATTTGTTTACTAATTGGTCATGACACTCCCAAATGTCAGGTTTGGTTCTATATAACAATGAAGAACTCTCTTTCTTACTTCCAATGACAAAGAATTGTTGCATAAAATACTGTTCATTTTAAAGAATGGTGCTTTTGTCTGAGCTATTCTTCTCCTCACGTCTGAGATGCTTCTTCCATCTGTTGTTATTAATGTGCCCAGGTATTTGAATTTATTGACTTGTTTTAAAACGGTTCCATTTACTTTGATAGTGCAGTCTCTATAACACTAATGCATATGAAACAAACGTTAACATAAAGACAACTCCCATGTTCTTATATAACAATCCATGCCACAGTAATATTGCAACTCTACTTGAGATTAGACCTGTTGAACACGTGACTTCATAGAGGGCATACATTCACGCCCTCTAACGTCAGTTTATTGGTCATGTATAGATTACTTTTTACATTCTATTTTGTTTCTGGAATAAAAACTACATTTTAGTAATTAAACCACGATTTTCTTTACATTACGGATTCCAGAGTAAGGACTATCTTGTAGTACTATTAGTTGGCTTTCTTTTTAATGTGTTTTATCCAACGCCATCACCTTCTTCTCACATCTTGAACCCCTTGTATTTGACTTGTTATTTCCATCAATTTCATATTGGTGGCCTTGTCATACCATGTCAATCCTTCTGGTCTGCACAAGCGGGCATTTATGAAAGTCTGTATCTTGTTCATATCTGTTAAAGTCTTTTTTTTTTTAAGGGGGCTATGAGTTCTTCACACCTGGGGGTGGAACCTGTCCTTCTGTCGGGTGAGTCAATCGGGTTGCGGATGGTTGAAAAACCTCTAGATAAAGGGGTTAGCTGTGAATACTGAATAAACAGCCGTGGACAAAAACATATATTTCGGGCACGTAGGGCTCGTGATCCTTGGTTGGTAGCGTATCTAGGAGAAGTTAAAACTCTGATTTCAAACCACTAGCAGATGGTAACAGAACCGTTGGGCGACAGCAGCTGAGGTTCAAAGATTAGCTGTGAATACTGCATAAATCCAGCAACCTGGGTAGGTGAAGCTGCCGATCACTCCAAGTAGCGGTGCTCCCTTTGGTGCCACCTCAGATTGGGCGAAAAGAAGCTCTCACAACAAGCAGAAGAGAAATGAACACGCCGAAAGGAACACCAGGAACAAAAGCATCCAAGGGCTATCACCTCAGGGGCGCATTCCCACAGTCAGTCATGACTGAAGGGGCTACCATTGCTATGCTCTTCACAGTGAGGTAGCCGGTGCTATACCCATCTGACCTTAAACGCCTCCTACGACCAGCCTGAAGGTCAGATTTGATAATGCTTAATGACATGAAGATGTACAATTTGAAGTAAGCCAGTAAAGTATTCGTGTACTTATGTCATCTGCCGTCTATTCTTTTATCTTTATCAAATTCTCTACACCAACTCCCTATTTTTCTTAAACCAATTTCTTCTTCTTCTTTGATCCTTAGCCTCCAACTGTCAAAGCAGTCAGTGGCCATCACGCGTGGTGGCTTCTTGTAGGGCAGCAACAAACTGCTTCCACTTTACGTCAACGCAAATTTATTTTTATTATTTACTGTTTACAATCCCCGGATGTCCCTTTTTATTTGTGTTGATGTCCATACATATGTTATTATAAAAACCTATCAGTTGTTCTGTATTGTTCTTATTCTTCTAACATTTAGTAGACACTGCATTATGGTCTTTTCTTGTGTTATCTAGCTTATAGTGAACAGAAACATTATAGAAGTCATTGCGACTATAATTAGTCAGGTTCGTTCTTCTGTTCCGTGTTCTATATTTGCGTGGAGTGGTCTTGAAAATAAGCGTTGTCCACGAAGCGTTATTTTTGTTGTTGTGGTGGTGCTGAGTTGGCAATGTGGTTAGTCACAATTCATTTCCGTAGCGAGGTGATGTCGCGGTTAGGATGGTCCTGGACTCGATTCACCGATAAACTGATCACTTCTCTTATTATTATGTTGTCTAGTTTTCTACTTATTTATTTCTTACGAGTGCCTGAAACATACCCATTTATATTTATTATTCACACACATCAACGCCTTTTTTATTACATGCATAGGGCTGCACTTTTGTCTGGCTGCTTCCCCACACAGTCGCCGCACTAATTAATATATCTGAACTCATTAAACATTTGTTTTTACTGTCGGCACCGAAGTATGATAATCACGTTCTCTTGCAACCGACAAACCGTGTTTGTTGTTTGTTTATCAATTTGTCATCTATATTTATACGTCAAAAAGCCGAGAATTTCATCAGTTATACGACCAACTTCCTTGCAGCTAGATCCAGGCGGTTGGGAGCGTACTAAGAATTTGCCACCCTATGTTAGGATTGAAAAAAAAAATGTAATGTGTAAAGATTATGCTGTTCAATCTTTTTTGAATATATGAGAATATTTAGTGTCTATAACTGTGGATAATGTATTCAAATTTCTGCCGCTTGTTTTACCAGCAATATCATTTCGTAAGTGCTTATTTCATATTACTTACCGGATAAATGAAAATTTTGATTGTGTATGTTATTGTAATAATTATATTTATTGACTTACTCTTTGAAAAATAAGTTAATAACAATTTTTAATGATAAGATTTTGTAAATGTATGTTCGTGCATGAGATGTAAAAAAAAAAAAAAGGGTAAAGGATCCCGTCCATTGAGGCGTACTTGGAATATAGTGTTAGGTCCATAGTTTCTTGGTCATGAGATGTTGATTTCTATTTAATATCACATTTCTGATTCGAAATTTTGGATGATATAAATTTTTTTTTGTCCCTTGTGAGATTTTATCATTTATTTACTTTTGCTTTAATTATAAGTTTCTCGTAGCTATGGAAATCTAGATGCTTGTTACAATATCTACTATTATATATCTATATTCCTATTATACCGTTTGCTGCCAGTTATATATTAATTTTTGTTGTTGTTATATATTATTTCACTACATTGTGTATTTCATTGAGTAGATCTATTTTTAAGACCTGATCTATCGGGCAAAGAGAGCGGCCTTGCTTGTTAATATTTTAATACTTTGTTGTTCATACTTTTTTTGCATTGTAGAGGGAAGGGCTATATAGTATTTTCTCGCAAACACTACACCAGTGTTTCTTAACCTTTTTGTATTCACGGCACACTTTTCAATTTTCTAAAAATCTGCGGCACACCTATCTGACCCCGCGCCTGAATAAACAATTAAATTGATATATACTAAATTAAATACCCTAATTTGTGGGTACTTTAGAATAAATAAAGCAAACTCTCAATTTGATTTTCTTTTAATTGTTTAAAATAATTTTGAAGTATATCTATTTTTGTCCAAAGCAGTTAACAGTTCCTATTATTATTGAATGAATTCAAGCAGTTTTACCTTACATGATCACTAAAAATATACTTCATGCAGTAAATTTACAAAATGTTGGCGGCACACTTTGATAGGCGCGGCGGCACACAAGTGTGCTGCGGCACAGCGCTTGAGAAACACTGCACTACACAATAAAATTCTTCTACCGTAAAATATCTTGTTCCCAGTTGTAATCTAAACAGTTATTAATTGTTGGGTATTTTTAACTCCCTATCAACATTATATGTTCTTGTCGGAGCTTTGAACAGCTTATCTCAAGCTACTGCATAAGATTTCACACATCACGAGCTAACAAGTGTAGTTGGCTGTGTTGGATTATCGCCAACTTTACTCACTAGCTCTTTGATACTGCTGGATGCGTCTTTGTTTGTAAGAACAAGCACAAAAGTTCTCGTTTTACATCAGTGCTTGTACCTGTGTTACATAGACATGTTTGTAATGGTCACGACACATGTAAGTTCTACATTTTTTAAAATTTGTTCAGTTCACAGAGAAGCCCTTGAAATAGAGCCTCGGGAACCGTTATGAGGTCAACAGTCGTCAGTCACAGCACCGCTGTCTTTGTAACTTTGGCATGCGTCCTAGGCAAGTACAACTTAAACTATTATTACTGTCGTAAATTTAATTTGAGAGAAAGAGTCTTAGAAATAGTGGTCCGGTTTAGAGTGGAGAATGATGATGAAAGCTCAGTTATAGAAAAGGTTACAGAGTAACTAGTTGCTTCACAGTGTGCTGGGGAGAGAAAAGACAGACTTATTTACGACAAATCGTTTTTCTCAATCTACTCTTCATCCCTCCTGGTCAAACAATTATTTGCCAGATTCCAGACACACACCTGCGCTCACACCGATTTGGTGCTTCAAACACACAGACACACGTGGATACAACTATATTAAACAAATAGGGGAAATGTTGGGCTTTGGGTATTTCCAACACAGTGCTAACTAGGTTTATGATGTTTATTAACCAAAAAAACCCAATCACAAACAAATATCAAGTGTTACATAAAATTATCATAAGTACAGAAAATGCAAATAACAAGGTGGGGAGGGGGTGAAGAAGATTGGTATCGACTACGCCCTTCCCGCTTATTAGACAAAGATGAACCCAGTCCAAAGATAGATAGTTATCAGGAACATAGGTAATGTAACCTAACAGTGAAGTTAATTACTCTGAAAGAGGGGTTACAATACTAGGTATGGGTGGTAGAAAAAAATCCGGTTGTCCCAAATTGTTCTTCCCTTTACTAAGCAATTGAAAGGGGAGGGGTTTAACAGAGTTAACAAAATATCCCACTTAAAGGAACAATGCGGGGTATACAGAAAATGTATTGCCCGGTAGGCAAGTTAACAAATGGTTTGCAAAAACAATTAGACTTCCTGTCATTCATGCACGCGCGTGAGGATCCACACTCATATACACACACACACACACTTACCGATTGCAGCATCAGACAATCCATAGAATTATATAAACAACAATTACTCTTGACACGTGAAAATGTCTAGTACTTCGATGTCCCGCCCCAGATGTAGCGAGGTTTGCTGATAGCGAATATTCCCACTAATCGCCGGACTTGAAGACTCAGAGTTATTACGTTTTATTATATAAAAGGAGTCTATGGGATGGCACTGACACAATTCAATACAGGGGTGAAAATGAGGTCTCTTTAATTTCGCTGCTGGAGGTAAAATTCCTTCAAGGTGTGATGATAGCAACTGACCGGTATGGTTTAAATCCAGTGAGGAAAAATTAGGCTCAGTCACAGTCAGGTAAATATGTATTCTCTCACAGTATAGCAGTAAATAAATTATCGCTACTGGCACTGTTCGTCTTCCAGTTTATATTACAGATTGTAATTAAATTTGATGATTTATTGAAAAAAAGTTTTTGGGGGTGCTTTCTTTCATGTAATTGATAGCTAGGTCGCATCGGACCGCCACAAGAATTATATTTAAAAATGTTCCATCAATATATCTGGAAGTTAAGAACCGAGTCTGAAAATGACTCTGTATGATTTCTCTATTGCTTTCTTTATGCTGGGATCGCAAAGGTTACGATCACTCTGTATGAAAGAAAAAGACATGTAATATACCGAAAAATCAAATAACATTCTAAAGCGCGATGAATTTTTCGTTAAGACTATATATACCCTCGCGTATTTAATTATGTATTTAATGAACACTGCGCGAGTTCTAATGGTTAAAACCCACATCTATATATATATATATATATATATATATATATATATATATATATATATATATATATATATATATATATATATATATATATATATATATATATATATATATATATATATATATATAGGACTTAACTAAATTTATTAATTATAAATTTTTTCGCGACTATAAAAGTTACTTTAGCATTTAAGCCTCTATTACTTTTGGAAATAATATAACAGGTATAACCTTACATTTACAACTGGGAACTATTGAGATGGTTTAATTTAATAAATTTAAATTAACACAATATCCAGTGAAATAGAATGAATGAACTAGACCACTGATCACTAGACACAGTTATATTTTACCGTTTTGCACAGAATAGAATTCACTGCAAATATATATGAAAATCCAGGGGAAAATCTATAACAAAGATTTCAATATCGCTAGTGCTTCTGTCAAGTTCTGGCCAACGAGTGATAACATGCATTTCTTAATGGTCTGTATATCTACAACTAGAATGCAAGATTGGGGGGACATGAGAAATTTGACACCTTTTTTGATCTCAGAAGACTTTTGGGGATCTGACCGCCAGACTAAAGAGAGAAGCCGCCCCTGGTCTCTCGTATCTTCGCTCGCTGCTTGCGCCGGCTTTCCCGTTCGCTCCTACTGCGATCGGTTTCGTGTTTAACACCGAGATGCGAAATACCGGCAGGAAACTTGCGTCGCTCGTTTCAGGGACCACTACTGCCTTTGATAGCATGCCGCCAGTCCTTCCTGAGATCTCCCCCCAGTGTCTTTGATCGTGGTCACTACTATCGTTTGATGCTGGCAACGCCCTCCACTGGCCAAGTTAATGAAAATACCTGCATATGATTGCTCAGGAGATGTCCATGCGCGTGATTTAATCTCTCCTTAAATCAATGCGATGACCAGAATGAACGGTAGATAAACTGTCCACATATTAATCAGCAAACGTGTTGACCCTCTGCGTGGAAAGGTTGCATAGCTAATGAGTCCAGGTGAAAAAAATCCCGTTTGACGAAAAGTTACAATATATTCGGGGCCACTGATGCTATACGAAGGGGTCGTTACAAAGGGTTGTACTATATCATCCAACGCTTCAGGGGTACCGATGTTATGAGAGGGTTCTACCATCATCTAACAAATTCAGGGACGGATGAGTTGTCTGTCACAATTACTACCACTACTACTACAATCACCACAACTACTACTGCTTTAAAAATGTTACGGCTGCTAACACTACTATAAGCTAACACTACTATAAGCTAACACTACTATAAGCTAACACTACTATAAGCTAACACTACTATAAGCTAACATTACTATAAGCTAACACTACTATAAGCTAACACTACTATAAGCTAACACTACTATAAGATACATGGAAAACCACCGGCAGATCAAGGTTATTTTATAAGCAGTCTAAAGATACCAGAAAACTTTTATTTTTCAATGTGATGTCCGGCAAGTTTCCTTGTGGCAAATAAATCTTACACACACATAAAGGTTTGTTTTCAGTCACTCGTGAGACATATAGACGTAGAAAACTAGACAACAGAATTTCTCACGAGTGCCTGAAAACATACCTTTATGTGTGTGTAATATTTATTTACTGTTTACAGGCCTCGAGTTTCCCTGCTTTATTTCCCTGTGGCAACCATGGGCTTGAGTCCTTCTGTTACATCAGGTCGTAATTCTAAATTGTATTAAGCACACACACCATATATATATATATATATATATATATATATATATATATATATATATATATATATATATATATATATATATATATATATAATATATATATATATATATATATATATATATACAGTAAAGTCTCATTTACGACGCTTCGTTTTACGATTATTAAAAAAAATATATGAAAAAAATCGCCTTTTTTCGGCAGATCTCATGAGTTTCCTAAAATCTTCAAGAAAATTATTGAAGAAGGTAATTTCTTACCAGAACTTATTTTTAATGTCGATGAAACTGGCCTATACTGGAAAAGGATGTCCACTAGAACCTACATGTCACGTGAAGACAAATCTGCTCCTGGTTTCAATGCAGTCAAAGACCGACTTACTCTCCTTCTTGGTGGTAATGCTTCAGGGACTCTCAAATTATAACCGCTATTGGCGTTCCATTCTGAAACACCACCAGTAATGAAAGGTATGGTTAAAGCACATATGCCACTCGTCTAGAAATCCAACAAGAAAGCTTGGTGATCATCCCCTAAACTTTGGAGAAATAGTTCTGAACTCGATGTTAAGGTGGTCTACTTTCCCCCCCCCCCCCCTCTTCTCCCCCCCCCCCGCCCACCACCACCACATCCCTGCAACAGCCAATGTATGATAACAATTTAATGTATGACATCTAATAAATAGTGAAACAAGAGACAAATTTGCGGTCACAAAATGCAACAAATTCCAAGTGCTGCAACAGGTGGAAGATGTAGAGAATACAGAAGACTATTGGCAGCAAATCAAAACGGTATGGAATGAGACATGTGAAGAAATACTGGGGAAAAGGGAACGACAAAAAAAAAGCATGGATAACAACAGAAACCATCAATAAGATAAAAGACAGAAAAAACAAGAAAGCAGATTTAAACACAAGCAAAACCAGAAGTTCCAAAGCCAAGGCTCAAGAAGTGTACACAGAAGCAAACAAAGAAGTTAAAAGAAGTATCAAAAGAGACAACATGAAGTATATTGAGGAGTTGGCAAGAGAGGCAGAAGATGCTGCAGCCAAAGGAAATATGAGAGAACTGTATAACAGCACAAAGAAGCTGACAGGGAAATATAAACAAACAAGTTGCCCCAGAATAGACAAGAATGGAAAATTGCTCAGCAATATACAAGAGCAAATGAAGAGGTGGACAGAATATTTTTAGGACCTTCTCAATAGACCCAGCATGAAACCCCCCGGAATTGACGGTGAAAGACCAACGAAGGAAGAAATAAAGAAAGCAATAAAGCTTCTAAGAGATGGAAAAGCGTCTGGACCTGATGGCATTCCAGCAGAGGCCGTCAAAGCAGATATCGACACGGCTACAGGACCTTACTCAATCTGGGTAAAAGAAGAGACCAGCTCCACAAAATACCCCCCCGAAACATCCACCAATTATAGAGGAATAATGTTACTATGATCGGAGGGTTGATCAGAAGACAGAGTGGAAACAAATTGACGGTGAAAATCCAGTGACTGCAACGAAAGAAGAAATAAAGAAAGCAATCAAAGCTTCTAAGAGATGGAAAAGCGGCAGTTAAAATGACTCACGGATGGTGACACATGAAGAGAAATCCATACTAGAATTGCAGGCAGAGCGCCTTCAAATAGATTATCTATACGATCATCGACAAGGCTTCGTCTGTTTAATTCAAAGAAGTACAGAGTTAACATGTTATAGTTGGAAATTACTTGGTAAAGTACTGGAACAAAGTCTTATAAGAGATACAGTTGGAAAGAAAGCAGAAAATGGACTCTAGGGAGAAATATGACTCCGACTATATAAGGAAAAGACGATGGTCATCTGTTATGTCCTAACAAACAACAGAATACCACTGCCCGCCTCACATGGGTTCCTGAAAAGGAAACGGAAAAAAAGGGAAAGACAAAAGAAACACAAAACAATAATTATAGAGGAAGAAAGCGTTGGGCTAATGTTACTATCAGTGCAAGGAAAAGGCGTCATTAAATAGAGATTATCCTTGAGAGATTAAAGAAGAGTCCATTATTATTACAAGAGGAAACTGTAGAATGTTGAACAAGCAGGTTTGCGAAAAAACAAATAGGATCCTTGAGAGATTAAAAGAGTCCAATGTACAAGAAACTAAGAGATGAACCTCTTTTCGACATAATAGTCCTGTACAGACCAGATAGCCACTTTGAGAATAATAGTTGAACAAAGTTTGGAATGGAATTCACCATTTTACATCGGATTTGTGGACTACGAAAAGGCATTTGACAGTCTAGACAGAGAATCACTTTGGAAATTGATGAGGCATTATGGAGTTCCCCTGAAGATCATTAATTTAATAAAGAAAACATATGAAGACATGACATGCAGAGCTTTTCATGAAGGACAGCTTACAGAACCATTTGGGATAAGAACAGGAGTGCGACAGGGATGCCTCTTGTCTTCATTTATTTTCTTATTAGCAATAGACTGGTGTTGGGTCGTTCATACTCATAGTCAAGAGGTAGTTGTAAGCTAGTGTATGGTGTCACTGGTCTATGCTAGCTTAAAATACGCGAATGGTTTTCTCAATGAAAATATCTCAGAAGTGTTCTTAAAACGACCTCCAACCAGTAATAGTCAATTCTCCAATTCAGGACTGCACGCAAGTCGTTGGTGAAAGTACATGTTATTTATTGACACGATACAGACGGGAATACACAAGACGATCATGGTTACAGATTACAGATGCAAATGTCATACTTTAAAGTTACTGATCATACTCTTAAATTCTTGGAGATTCTTCAACAATCAAGTCCTCTTCTGTCCAAGTGAGCTGAGGATCACTTCTGTTCTCCGTTAATATATAATTACAATGAAGTCCGTTGACCTTCTTCCAAGGACGTCTATCGTGGTAAATGGATTCATGTTCAAGGATCAATCTTTGATATCATACCCGTAAAATTCCCAGACTTTCTTCATACAATACTTATGTAGCATATATATAATCCAGATAAAGTTATACACGGCAATACAATCAGGTTAGAGTCTTCTGTTGACTAACCTCTCCCAAAATCCATGCCATGACTTTGGCATTGACGAAACGGCATATTAAAACACGAGAAGCATACAAAATCAATTAACTTCGTATCCTCGTAGGTATCCTCCCTCTACGGTAATTCAAACAAGGCAATCGACTCCGTTAGTCCATTCTAGGAATGACATACTACGATGGATTCCCGCTAGACCATAACTAGGAGCGGCCTGATACTTCAATTAAAATCAATAAACATTCAATATGAAATGGGGCGACACTTACATGATACTTCCACAATTGGCTTCGACATGAAGACCAATATCTATATCAATAGAACTAATGGCTTCCACCAACTTGCCACGAATACAAGAAAAATTCCACGGCCATAAACATGGTCCGTACTGCCCCGTTCAAAACATGACATCACAATCCCTAAACTAGGTTACTCGTGCGTCCAAAGCAACTCACACTGCATTGTGCACGTCAGTGCGTGAATCAATCGAACGCACAAATAATATAACTATATTAAGACTGGTGCGTACATTTGGCAGGACCGAAGACTACCCCCTTAGGTAATAAATGTACGTAACAGCTCCCTTATTACCTCCCCTTAAAAAATTAATTCTATTAATTTTTTTTTGAACTTAGTACCCGAGAGAGGTGAGTCAAAACTACCACAAGATATGAAATGCATAAAGTTATATCATATTAAGAAAAGAATATTAAACGAAATCAATATAACTAAATGATAGTATGCATTAAAGCACACATCCACAATCGACCTACTTTGGAACGATGTGGTAATATTAGAAGTAAAAACAAGTTGAAAATGAAAAATGAAAAAACCATAAAAAAAAAGATGATAATAAAATTCAACTAAGTTTTCAAAAAAAAATTTGAAACATATTGATAAGGGTGGATTTGTGCTGAAGTGGTAACTTGCCACCCTTATCGACACCTGGTGTTAAAGTGTAAGATGTAGGTGTCTTCTCTGATTTAGGATGTTGCTGTGTATGTGGTAGTGGAACAGTTCAATGGGTTATCACACAGGCAACATGACGTGTAGAGTCATAGAAAGGGTAACTTCGTTGTATAAGTTTCTTTCATTTATTGCACGCCACAAAACAGTCATGATACTTATGACATCAACATGGTTAACGAGTTCAGCAAGATGATATGGCACATTGAAAACAATTTCTGTAGTCAGCAATGATAGCTGTTGTATATATGCGTCATAAGACATCACAGTTCAATAGATTCAGAAATTCATCAATCATCGAGTGCTAGTTCGTGAAGCTGTATAAATAATAATAATTTCTATAACTTCTGCAACAGTGTCAGCTACAGATCTTCAATGTTCATAAACAATAATAAATGCTCCCATTCTGATGCTAGCAGATCAGTTGTATACAATAAGTCCGTTCACTGTCTGCACGTGAATAGCATACATGGGCTACAGGTCAGCTCGACCTTTATAATGTTCCTAAGTCTAACCATCTGACTTGGACGTGATCTCTGATATAACGAATCCTGGAACACAGACAACAGTCTTGTTGGTCTAGAGCGACCCATATATATTTAACTAGTTCAGGTATACAGATACCGGTGACTTAATCCTAGTCAAAGTACCTCTCCATTTTGCATCACACAGGCGAGCAAATAGGCGACAAAATGACGAACCTCTAGACGATAGCATAAAGTTCGATACAAGAGGAATTACCTTATTTCGGAAAATCAACCATGAACATATGCCTCCAGGCAGGCTGCATAATACTGGGAAATAGTCTAGTTAGCTAACTAACTCACTAAGACACTGTATTTCCCTCAGAGAATCACAAGACGCAGTTGCGTCTGCTCGCTTCTTAAACCATTTCTAAACTGCCCCAACTGGGCGGAACACACAGAACGAACTCCCGGTTTGACATGCGCAGAACGACAATCTCTGAGTTGCCGTTCACAATAAGACGATTCGAAGAACATTCGAGATAAAAGTCTTACACAGTCGCGCCTTTTATGGTCATGAAAAGAAGCGTTAAGAAAGGTTTCAGACATCTACCATAGTTGACTGATACTACCAAATAAGGAGATGTGGTCACGCTTCGTTCAAGAAATTATAGACCGAACGTGTCTCTATACAAGAGAAGGCAACTCCTAACAAATTGTAGTCTCGATAACTCGGATTATGTCCCTTTGACCATAGAAAACATAATACACACTTCAGTCAAAAAAATGATCATACATATGAAAAATGTTTATACAAACGAAAAATAATAATGATCCGTGCGTAACATTACCGCACCCTCCCTGGAAAAAAAAAATGAAACATTTTTTTTTTTTTAAATCCTGGAGCCGGAAAAAATCTAGGCTCCTAACGCACGTATGATGCGTGGATATTTACCTAACAAATTAGCTCAACGCATGGAGCGACACTGAGATTATATCTCAGATCCTTAGAGAAAAAATTTATCTAAGTATACGCTGATATATTCCAGGAAGGTGCCACCAACACACGCCACAATGATGGCAACAACATAATGACAATCAAATTATACTCATACCAATATATGAAATTAAATATATTATGTGTTATCATACAATGTGTTGCAAATAGCGGTGTAATTTACTAATATACCGCACTATATTATTACATTATATAAAGTAACAGTAATTAATAAGTAATACATGTGTTGCTCTTCGGTGACACAAAACATTCAATAGAAGAAGATGTGGACATCATCCGCTCCCAATGTAGGACAGGACTTGATATCCTCAAAGTTCCACAATGGACATAAACTCGCAGACTTCAATGATGTGCTGCGAAAATATCAATAACACAAATCTTAAAGACAACTGGTAAATTTCTTAATACAATCCTGAAAATAATTTATTTAAATGTGGCCGAGTGATCTTTTGGCCCGTATATCACTAACTAAGCCTTCTTAGATAATTACATGGTACAATGTTATAAATTTCCCTCAAAAAAAAGTGAGACAAAATCTACTAACATGTCATTATAACATTGGACTGTATATCAGGAAATATATATATATGACAGAAGAATCATGTGGAATCGTGTGGACATCTGGACAGAATGTCTGCCATTACATTATCCGAACCACGGATAGCTCGAACCGAGAAATGAAATGGTTGAAGAGCTATGGCATAACGAGTGGACCTCGAGCTCTTCAAGTTTTTGCTCTGAATAGCAGTAAGCGCTTTCTGGTCGGTTTCCACAATGAAATGTGCGCCTAGAAGAAATCTTTGTAACTTCAGAATAGACCATACCATAGCCAATAACTCACGGTCTAAAACCGAGTAATTCTTTTCTGCAGCGTTTAATTTCCTAGAGATATACATCACCGGATGCAAAGTATCAGAATACTCCTGCATTAGTGCTGCCCCAATCCCTGTTGACGAGGCGTCACTTCGAAGAACAAAAGTCTTCTCAATAGTAGGTAACTTAAGAATAGGTGGAGATGAAAATAGGGCTTTAACCTGGTCCAATGAGGATTGACATTCTTTAGACCAGCGGATCAGATTAGGCGACCCTTTCTTCAATAAAGTAGAAAGCGGTGCCATAATGGAGGACAGATTCGGAATGAATCGTCCGTAGAATTGAATCAAACCTAATAGACTCCTTACTTGTTTCTTCGTCTTAGGGACCGAAATGTTAAGTATTTTTGAAACATTGTGGTCCTCTGTCTTTAAAAGACCATGACCAACCCGATGACCTAGGAAAGAAATCTCGCTAAATCCTATAAAGGCTTTAGAGGGTTTTGCAGTCAAGTTATACTCGCGAAGAGTAGACAGTAATTCGTATAAACCCAAATAATGATCTTCCCAAGAATCACTGAATAGACAGATATCATCTAGGTATGCTATGACATCTGTACGATATGCGAGAATTCGCCGCATCATGCGTACGAATGTAGCAGGGGCGTTCATAAGACCAAAAGGCATGAAATTCCATTGGAATAAACCCCTAGGTGTAGAAAAAGCTGTAAAAGGTTTGGCACGTTCAGTTAGCGGGACTTGCCAATAACCTTTAGACAAATCTAGTTTGGTAAAGAATCTAGAATTAGAAAGTTTATTGAGTAGCTCTTCTAATGAAGGCATAGGTTCAGCATCGAACTTCGTAACTTGGTTCAATTTGCGATAATCTACGCAAATGCGAATGTTATTATCCTTCTTTCGAACAATAACCATAGACGAAGAGTATGCTGAAGTGGATGGTTCAATGATTTCCAAACGTATCATTTCATCCAACTCTTTTTCGACTTGAGACTGGAAATGAATAGGTATTGGATATGGTCTGACTCTGATAGGATTGTGATCAGTTAGCACAATGTCATGTTCTATGACATGTGTGTGTCCCGGGATGTCTGTAAGAACATCCTGAAATGTTTGCAACATCGAAGAAACTTGTCGATGTTCCTCAGCGGAAAGATTTGGAGAAACGGTCACGTTTTTCCAAGATTCCGTAGAATAAAGTGGGACCATAGAAAGAGGAAGATTGACATCAGAAAAAGTAGTTTCCTCATCCTGTATAACTGACAGAGATGAGTACTGACCATGAGTTGCTTGTGAATTGTCCGTAGCCTGGAAAATAGGCTGCAAATAGTCAGGTCTTTCATAAAATTCTGTGAGCATATTTATGTGGAAAGTTTTATGCTTTCCATCAATATCGACAACATAGTCGACATCAGAAATTTTGGAGACTATTGCATATGGACCTTTCCATGCAATTAGAAGTCTGTTCTCCCTTGAAGGAAGTAGAACGAGAGCTTTGTCACCTGGACAAAGTTGTCGTAGACATCTATTCTTATTTGCAAACTGCCTTGCCTTTTCTTTAGCAAATTCTGAAGACGAAGTTGCTAGTTTGCATGCCTCGATGATCTTTTGCCTAAGAGCAATGACGTACTCATAAGAAGATTGAGTCTCATCGCTAATATTATCGGCAGTGATTAGATCGTGAAGTAAAGACATAGGGCCGCGCGGTTGCGCGCCAAAGACAAGTTCAAAAGGGGAAAACCCCGTATGTTCATTGGGGACCTCTCTATACGCAAAGAGAGCCGCGGGTAAGACCCTGTCCCAATCCTGAGGATGATCCTCAGTTATTTTACCAAGTAAAGTTTTCAGAGTCCTATTTAAACGTTCGACCAACCCATTAGACATTGGGTGATAGATACTGCTGAGAGACCTTTTAATGTGTAGCATAGACATTACCTGTGACATAGTGTCTGATATAAGTTGAGTGCCATGGTCTGACAATATTTCTCCGGGAAAACCCAAGCGAGAAAATATCAGCCAAAGAGCGTCTGCGATATCAGCAGTTGAGATGCTCTTGAGAGGTATTGCCTCTGGCCAACGTGTGCACATATCGACACATGTAAGGATAAATTGATGTCCTCTAGCCGTCTTAATTCTAAAAGGACCGATAATATCTATTGCCATTTTTTGAAAAGGGCGAATAGGAATGTCAGCAGCCTGGATAGGCGCAGCATGTCGTGGTCCTTTAGATTTGACCTCCTGACATACTTTGCAAGAGCGACAGTACATTCGTATGTCCTTGCTCACAAATGGCCAAAAGAAAGCCGCAAGAACCCTCGACTTTGTACGGGAAAAACCCATATGTCCAGCACATTGCGAGTCATGAGCATGTTGCAATATTTGCAATCTCATGCTCTTAGGCACAAGAATTTGTGAATGAGTGGACGTAGTCGAGTCTTGTACCATACGTACAAGTACGCCGTTCTTCATAGAAATCCAAGATTTCCTATTAGTGTTCTGATTAGGATCACCTTTTTTTGCTAGAATGAAGAATTTTTGTAAAGAAGGATCTTCTTCTTGCAATTTGATAAATGAGTCACGTGTAATAGTCAAGTGACTATCTTGGTCATTTACTTCATCATTATTAGTTAATGAAGTTTGAGGTGGATCCAGAGCATGTGCTCTTGTGACCACCGCATTGGTAGCTTCAATGTTTTGCTCTTCCCAAACAGCAATCTGCTGTGGGGTACATTCCCTAACTCCGTGAATACGACCAATAATAAGGTCCGCAATAGGGTTTGGAAGTAGACACGCGTGGACCTCTCCCGTGAAGAAAGGAGTAGCAATGTGTATTATAGCAGTAGGATACTTTTCTAACGTGCCACCAAATGTGACACATTTGATGACTTTTCCTGTAGCACAGGATGGATCTACAAGAGATTGCCTAACGCCGACAGTAGTACATCCAGAATCAAACAACACTGAGACTGGATTACTATTTACTAGCCCCTTATGTAATATAAGAGAACCTCTCCCATCATGAGCAACATTAGCAGGAAGAGCGGGCAAAGGATGACCACAGCTTAAAGTACTAACGGTTTTCGGATCAAATAAAGTACTGCATTGGATACATTTATTTGCCCTACCAAAATCAAAAGATGAGCATCCGATAGCATTATGGTCTTTATCATTATTAACCTGTTTATCTGCTCCCTGAGATTCTTGTTGAACAGAGTTTGTCTGTTGATATCTTTTTCTCTTATGTTGCGATCTACCGCGACCATTATTGCCTCTGCAATTATCATTAAAGTCCCTACTGTAATTTTTTATCCTGGTTTGAGTTCCAGTTTCCATAACTGTCATTACTATCTCTATGCTGTTGAGAACCTCTATTATCTTGGTATTGAGGTCTCTGCATAAAATATTTTCCTCTATACCGATTACCTTTGTGAAAATTTCTAAAGTTAACCGGAGTAGAATAACGTGTAGTATTAGGTTGTCTCCAGTTCTGGGAAGAAGAATCACCCTGGAATTGATCACTATGGTTCTGGGCATAATTACGATTACTCTTTTTATTGAAATTTTTCTGGCTACCCTGAAATTTACGCATAAAATTTGGGCCATAAGGTGCTGCCGAAGCAACTGGCAGACCTTCTTTCACCTTAGAGTTACTAATGGTTATGTGCGGATGCGCAGTAACATACTGGCTACAGTATTCTTCCATTTCTTTTATGTTTTTAGGCTTACGCTCATGAAGAAAAGATAGAAAAGCTTCATTAACAGAAGACATAACCTTATCTCTAAGTAGTAAATCCATAAGAGCTTCAAATGTATTTTCTGTCTTAGACAACTCAACCCATCGTAAAAAGTAAGACGGATGCCTGAGATGAATTCAGAGAATTCAACTCCAGTTTCTGGTAACATGGTTTTAAATTTAAGACGATATCCGTCCTCGTTAAGTTGGTACTTCTTTAACAATGCCGCCCTGACAACCTCATAGTTGTTTTTGTCAGGCACATCTACCATACTCAACAAAGTCAAAGCATCACCTCTAAGTATCTTGGACAGATGATACACAATATAATGTTTTATCTATATTATGCACATTACATGCACTTTCAAATCTATCAGATAAAATGTTATATCATCGATTGAGGGATTAAATGCTGGTAGATTAAGCTTGAAATCCTTAGCATTAGTCTTATTTGACACCTTATTTGCATCATTAGCATTACCAGTGTTCAATAACTTTAACCTTCTTTCTCCAGCCTCAGCCTGTAACTTTCTTTCTTCAGCCTGGGCCTGTAACTATTTACCTTCATGTCACTAATATCAAGACTCTTAAAATCAGTTTTTATCAAGACTATCTTATACAGTCATCTAATTTCAAGGTCTTTTTCAAATCCTTAGTTTCAGCCAGGGCCTGTTCAAGTCTCAATTTTTTCAAGCTTCAGCATGAAGCTTTTTCAGTCTCTTATATTCAGTATTTCCTTTGATTTGTCTTTACCATTTGTAAATCATTTTTCCACCACCAAGCATCTGCCATGTTACTTTTGTTCAAATCAGCCTCTATTCTATTTGTCAGTTAGATCTCTTATTTTTTTTCCGATTCAATGCTTGGCATAATGCACACGTCGCCAACATTTTATAATATACTCACAGTAACTAGGGCTTTTACCAAGTCATCAAAAAGCACTATCAAGTCAGACCATGATGTAAAATTGGCGTACGAATGCATATTGTAACTCTTCAACTTTACATCAGTTAAATAGCCAATAGACCAAACTGTCATACCAAGTGAATCTCAACTAATAGAAGACCCATTTGTGTGGAAAAGAAGCTTTCACTGTCCCATCAAACAGGTAAACAATTACATTAATTACTTACGTAGATAAACTAGTGACACATACTAGAATATTATTCCACAAAGCACAAGTAAAATACAAAAGTTAGTATCCTACGAGCTCTCTCGTGAATTAGTGTGTGAATACATAACAATCGAGCAAGTCATGTGATGAAGAAAATGTAACAAATCCAAGCCTCTATTTGAAAACAACGCAAGGTATACCATCAAAAACACTCCCCAATGATACAATGTCCAATGAATCACAATCACGTAGATACACAGTAAACCCTACCAAGATACCATACGCCAATGCATCAGTCACAACACTCACTCAGAAAATCAAAGTATATTCTTTTGATCTTACAAAACACAGCCTTCAAGAGTAACACCAATCTAGTAACGCAAGACACTAGCCAAGGGGAGACTAAAATAACTAAAACGAAAAGAACTCTAAACCACATCACAAGAAAGTGCGAGCTTTCTGACATCAACCGCACCATCCATATTAAAACAAAACACTGACACAAAACACATAACATAAAAACAACGTCAAACTCCTCATTCCACTACTCTCAACCAGTATTTAAAACCAATCCCTACCACCCCTCCCGATAACTACTAATAAAATCCCATTTACAAAACATACTCATCCTCTCCCTTCCAAAAACCCACACAGTACCACCTTAACCAATCACCAAACAACAAACCAATCACAAATCTCCCCACTTTCCTATCCCATCATACCTACCCTTACTATGATCCAAACTTAAATAATCCCCCATCACCAGTGTCTGCATACCCAACACACCAATTACTCCTTCTCTCCCTTAGACATACCTATACTAAATATTTAACCATCACCGCTAATCAACCAAATAACCTAATTACTCCCACCACCCACCCCACCCCCCTTCAACATCAACCTCATCCCCATCATGACCCAACCCTCCCCGCCATCCATCAACACACCCCCGACCTTAACCTCGAACCTCTTTACCAGTCTACATACTCCTTCCTGCGACACTAACCCTAGCGACTCAATAAAAAAACTACTAATCCACCCCTCCCCCCATCCAACTCAACTACACTACCCTTACCAATCATCCCCACCTAATACCCCCCCTCCCCCTACTCCCTGCCCACACACCCAAAATCCATTAACCCCTCGCCCTTCCCATCCTCAACCGCAACACCCCATCCTAGAATCTCTCCTTCGTACCTCCTACCAATTCCCCCATCAATTATTCACACTCACACTCCCGTAAACTTCACCACCACACACACCACCCACCCCCCCCATTATCCCCTCCTCCCCCCTCCAAAAATACAACCACAATATATCCCCGATTAATGCCACCTAGCACCATAACCACCACCTAAACCAACACCTCGTCCATACCACCAGCCATCCCCTAACACCCACCAGGACCGTCCAATTCGATCCACTACGAAACAAAACTCCTCCCCTAATACACCCCATGCCACCCATTTAATACTGTACCACCCACTCAACCAATTCCCAAAATAACCACTCCCCACTAACCCCTACAAATTACTACCCTAACTCAACCCCCCAAATAGTCTACTAAGATCCTATACCCCATTCCCAACACTGCACCAACCCACTCACTCACATAACAATCTCCAATCATTTTACCATAACCCCCCACCCACATACAGCTATACTCGCAAATCGGCATCTACTAATGGGGGGGGAACCACCATAACATAATTAATCACAACCTTTACCTTAATATCAAAACACAAACTAACCAATCAAAATTCCCCCAATCCAATCTCCCTTACCTACACACTCCACCCCTATCACACCCCACCGAACCCCACTACCCACCCCCCAGTAAGCCCCCCACTAACCCAACTAACTACATAAAAAAACCATACCCCTCCCCACTCCGTCCCCCTACCACTTCCTCCAACTCTATACTGCATCCTGCCTCCCCCTTGTCCCCCTCCTCCCCCACAAAACTCCGCTCCCACCCCCCCTTCCATCCCCCTTTTTAGGCCCCAACATTTCCCCACCAAACCAGAGTCACCACTAATCAAAAACTCGAGAAACCACCCAACTGCAATTAAACATAGCCCCAAATCACCAACGTTCTGCTTCACGCACCTCTCCACACAAAAATCCATCCCACCGATCCATCCTACTCATCCCCCCTTACCCTTAACTATATTAAAACAGTACTTAATATCCCCACCCAAGTGCTACACCCCCCCCCTCCAAATCACCCACCCCCACCACTACATCCCCAACGACCCCACACGTCTAATCCCACCCTCATAACCTCATACAACCCCTCGCAAAAAACCCCTCTTCCCACACCCAAACACCAACATCCCGATCCCACCTCCTACAAAATACACCACCACAACCCCCTCACCCCCCCATCCCGCCCCACCCCCACCGTAAACCCTCTCCACCACATCCATCCCGTCCCAATAAAACCCCACGCAAACAGCCAACCCTATCCCCCTCCTCTCGCCTCAACATAGTGAATAACACCAAACCCAATGACCCTGCTCACCACTCACACCCACTTTCCCATGTAAGGCTCTATCACCCATGCCCACAACTATCGATAACCTTACAATAATTCTATCTCTAAGCTACCCCTCCAACCCTCTCCAACCCCACATATCACATACGCCTCCAACTCCCTTCGGTCCCCATTATCCACCGACGTCACTAATCATCCCAACCCTACTCAAAACACCCCTAATGCGCCCCACCACCTCCCCACCTCCACGCACCCCCGCACCCCGTCTCCCCACCTACCCCTACCCCATCATGAAATTAACCTACCCCCACACCATCACACACATCACCCCCATCCACCCCTTCCACCCAAAACCTAATATCATAATCCCATGACTCCATTCCTCCCATAGATACACACATCAGAAATCTAACACATACTGTAAGTCTAAATCAATTATCACACTATCCCGCCCACACGCATCCTCAATAATCTCACGTCCTAAAGAAACATGTCACAAAACTTACCAAACCACAACAACAACCCCACACATCCTCCCACCCATCCCCAAAATATTCAACCACAAACAAAGTGTACAACCCTTCACCCCCCACCACAATTCAGAAACACCACACCACCAACCACGCTCAGGCACAACCCACTGCAATTACTTGACCACAAACTTGTACAACACATGGCATCCCAATAACACTACCTCAGCCACTACACTCACCCCATGCAGCAACCAGTGACAATACAGTGCTCGATCCTCAAGACTCTAGCCCTTAACCGTATGTCATCCCGACATCAATTCATTGATCACCATACACCATATCCAATGTCCTGTGATCTGCTAAGACCCCCTCATTTTCTCCCTCAACGTAGTCCCTAAAATACCCCCCGCATACCTAGCATCCACTGCTCCCCACCTACCTCCACAATTAAGATCCAGTCCACCCCCATACGAACCCTATCTCAAAACCTCCCATCTACAACATCATACATATTTTTTTTCCCCCTAAAACTTCCTGGCCCTTCTAGTCCTACCACGATCCCCTTTGTAAGTTACTGATCCTGTTCACGCTGTCTAACTCTGTCTGCATTGTCTGAGTGTGTCTCGATTCCCCCCACACACATGGTCGTCCTACGTACACACTTCTTGCAGCTCCCCCCCTCAACCACCAACCACCACCTGTGTACACTGATCACCCCCACCCCGCCCCTGTCGACCCCCCTAGACCCCCCCCCCCCGTGTCCCGTACCACTCCCCACACCCATCTCACAATTTCGTACCAACTAACACTACCATCCATTAATATCACGCATGCAGTTCCAATCTCGCATCCTCCACCATCCTAAAAGATCCACCACGTTTCCCCCCCCGTCACAACTCATCTCATCTTAGTTTACATGTTGATCCTACGTAAAACTCGATGTCCTGTTAATCAGATGTGTCTACACACAACCACACAAAAACATCAAACAGGAACGTTGAAACGCTAGAAGCTCCCACGTCTAATGTCATCTAGGCAAACCAAATGGGCGCGGGTGAAACGACCAACAACAACACCCACAAAAAGTGGCGATTGATAACCGGAAAGTTAGTTTAGAGGATCACTAGATCACCGTCCGATATATCATACAGTTAACACGCTATGATCAATCGCAATCTCATGTGCTTTGCACACACTATTCTCATCGCAAAACAAGAACCCGTATCGCGGTGCTCAAAGGTCCTAACTGAACCTATCGCGATATCCGGGGACAAAGATTCCGCAATAACATCTGGCGAATCTACGACGGCGGACACAATTGTGCATACCTTCGGCGGTTACACCAAATGTCTGGTTCACATTTGTATATATCGGATGACATCAGTAGAGAATGCATGTATTATCGTCACCGAGAAAAAAATACGATCAAGTAAAACAAATTTGTACATAAAAAATCATCTCACCGTAAGCGGACGACGATCAAAATCACTCTGTCTCATTACCCACCCATGAGACTGACCAACCAGTTCAGATGTAAGCCACACATGTCGTCTCTTCCCACCCCCCTCTACCCCCCCCTAGTCCTAATATGACAGAACACAATAGTCCACAGCAATAGAGTGCTACTCATCGTAGCATGTCTTTTTTTATCAACTACTAGGTGTAACTGGACATCATTATAATGACTACACAAAGCATGTAATCTACAATGAGATGCGATACGCCGTCATACGTCAATGATCAGTTGTACTAAATTAAGTGCCACGACATGTCACCCTGTCCTCAACCGCATCTACATCGAACCCTACAACTATCCACCAATACAGATAGAGATATCCTGCATGTACGATACGCATAATCCACCATTGTGTGTACATCTAACATCTTGAGCACTCGTTGCCTCCTGCCATTTCCGTTCGAGCGCTGTTGCAACATCTCTACTGCGCGTAACGTGACTCCGTCTACATCACTGGATACAGTACGCTAGTGACTGGACCTATTCGTAACGGCAGCGCTATCGTTTAGCCCTAATTTAGCATGATAGATTCGTGCCGCGTGACCTTGAGCACCACAAGCGGGCCTTGCTATCACTCATACCGCCGCAGTAGTAGTTGCGAACTGTAAGATATGACTAAACGTGCAATATCGCTCATGCATGTAGCAACGGGACGCTATCATCGACTTCAGACCTCAAACTACATAGCCAAGGTGAAACAATGAAACTCTATTCGATTCCTCTATTTCTGTACATGGCTGACGCAATGGATAGTTTCTGTGGAAGACACGCGAGAGATGTACGACTCTCTCGTTAAACTCCAACAATACTACATGACACCCCGGCATGAAGTCACTAATCGCGAATGTCCATGCAGAATACGTCAATAGCACATCAAGTCAATGAATGTATCATACTTCGTGTGACGTATGTAAACCGATACTAATATCACATAATAGCCGTAGTGAAGGCAAGCTCTATAGAGTATGCATATCACGACAACATCTCAATTTATGTACTCGTCGACATCTGCTTTGTGATCATTCACGTCGCTGAATATAGAAGTAGCCACTACGACTATCTAACGACTGTATTGTCATACATAGATGTGCTCATAACTCTTACGCCAGTAAGAATCTGTCACTTCAGACCGAATCGATGAGTTGATGTTGCATAGCACAAGGTTAAGATACACAATCCACTGTTAAACACACACGTCTCGCGTTCGAGAGAACATCTCATTCGTCTCGTCCGCAATGCACTCGCTATCTATATATGCCTCACACATCTGTCTGAATCTGGTATGATCGAGCACGAGAAACTCTGCGAATCACGACCCAACTTTGATCTCGTATAACGTAGAGACAGTGACTGCAAATGCTTCTGCTGAGCCACGGCTCGCTACTCCCTTGCATATGCTGCAGAAGCTCACGATCACGCATCATCCATCATACGAAAGCTCTATCCCCCACCAGAATCTTCTATGATGCCAATTTCGTAAAGTATCATCCAAATAAAGCTTAGTCGCAATCAGACCAATCTCGCATCGTTGCATTGTAGCATGACACGATCCTACAGAACACTGCTCTACGCGTTAGAAAGATCAGTCTACGAAAACGTATGTCACTACTGCTGCGCGGTCATTCACAAGACACAGTGTCTCTTATCAGACTCCTGTAGCAGAAAGCCACTCCCTACATTCAACACGTATATTCCGGTCTCGAACTTCATGGATCGACATTCTAACGTGTCTCTCTGGAATGCGACACATCGCAGGCCTCTCTAACAAATTGTAGTCTCGATAACTCGGATTATGTCCCCTTTGACCATAGAAAACATAATACACACATTCACTAGTATGGTTGACTAGTGATCTAACAGTGAGATATCATAACTAAGACCCGTGAATACAGGTATTACGTGACAACAAAGAAAGTTAGTATGTGTGTGATCCATAATCAATAAAATAGATTAAATTGAATTATTCTAATTTATATATATTTCTTAGTTACTAACAAATAACCATTTACTAATATATTCTAAGTAATTCCAATATCACTATCAATATGTCAATGTTCAGTTACAACTAGTTAGTAATCGACGAGACGATGTTCTCAATGTTCCATACACGATAAAATATATTCTCGAACACGATATGTAGTGTAATATGTTCCATAGGAATAACAAATGTATATTTGTCGCTCTTAACAATGTTTCCATACTCATAAAAAGTTACTCTAATACCACTGTTCCCGTTTTAATAAAACGTTACTACACAAGAAGTAATGTTATAATCTATAAGTAAGTATATCATGAAAGTTATACTTATACGAATAATTCAGTTATATAAACAGTCTTTATAGATGTACAATCAATGATACTGTACAAAGTTATTCATGTTATCGGTGAGGATGTTTCAACATCTGGAAGTGGTTTAGTTTCGACAAGTTCGCTTGGGCATCTAGACAAACAGTCTGCGAACACATTCTTCACTCCAGGAATAGCTCGTATTTCAAAATTGAATGGTTGAAGCGCTATAGCGTAACGCGCTGACTTAGATGATTTAACATTCTTCGTGTTCAGTGCGGTAAGAGCTTTTTGATCAGATTCCACCACAAAGTGTGAGCCGAGTAGGTAACGTTCCAGTTTTGTGATTGCCCACACCAATGCGAGGAGCTCTTTATCCAGAACGGAGTATTTGAGTTCGCTCTCCGTAAGTTTTCTGGACACGTACATCACCGGAAATAAGGTGCCGTTATATTCCTGCATCAAAACTGCAGCAATAGCGTAAGAACTTGCATCACTGCGAAGGATGAAAGTGAGATTTTTGTTAGGCAACCTCAAAAAAGGTTCATTTGAAAAAAATTGTTTTATATAGTCTAACGCCGTTTGGTGATCCTGCGACCACTTTATTACATTAGATGTGCCTTTCTTCAGTAGAGACGAAAAAGGTGCAGTTATAGTAGACAAATGAGGGATGAATTTTGAATAGAACTGTATTAGTCCTAAAAGCGACCTAACTTGTTTTTTTTGTCTTAGGTGCCGAGATGTTTAAAATTTTAGAGACGTTACTGTCTTCTGTATACATGAAACCATGACCTATGCGGTGACCCAGAAATGAGATGTCATGAAAACCGACAAAAGCCTTTGAAGGTTTCGCTGTTAAGTTATATAATCCCGTAAGGTAGAAAGTAAAGCTTTTAATCCATGAATATGTTCATCCCAAGAGTCACTGAAAAGACAGATGTCATCTATATAAGTAATGACATCGGGACGATGAGACAATATGCGGCGCATCATGCGTACAAAGGTAGCTGGCGCATTCATCAATCCGAATGGCATAAAATTCCATTGAAAAAGACCCCGTGGCGTCGAGAAAGCGGTGAATGGCTTTGCTTTAGGAGTGAGTGGCACTTGCCAATAGCCCTTTGAAAGGTCAAATTTCGAAAAGAATGTGGCATGAGATAATTTCTCCAATAAGTCGTCTAAAAGAGGTAACGGTTCCGCATCGAATTTTGTAACTTTGTTTAATTTCCTGTAATCTACGCAAAGACGTATATTGTTGTCCTTCTTCCTAATGATTACCATAGAAGAAGAATATGGTGATGAAGATGGTTCAATTATATTTAATTGAAGCATCTCATCCAATTCCTTATCAACCTTATCACGAAAGTGTAAAGGTATAGGATATGGGCGAACTCGAATAGGCGTATCGTCAGTCAGAATAATGTCATGTTGGATGACTGACGTATGACCTGGGATGTCAGTGAGAACATCCTCATACGAGTGTAGAATATTAGAGACTTGCTGACGTTGATCAGCCGAAAGAGTAGATGAGATTGTAACATCATTCCATTTCTCAGTGGAATGGAGTGGTACAACTGGTATTGGTAGTTGTACATCATCGAAAGAAGATTCTTCTTCTTGGATGACTGACAAACTAGAATAGTGTTGAATAGGAGGTGTAGGATCGTCAGTTGCCTGAAACACTGACTGTAGATAATCAGGACGTGAGTAATACTCCTTCAACATGTTAATGTGGAAGGTTTTATGTTTACCATTAACATCAACGATGTAGTCGACATCGGATATTCTTGAGATGATCCTGAAAGGACCTCTCCAGGTAATTAAAAGACGATTGTTATGCGCAGGGAGTAATACAAAAAATTCGTCACCAGGAATAAGCTGGCGAAGACGTCTATACTTGTTTGCAAATAGACGAGCTTTTTCTTTGGCTTGTTCGGATGATGCAGTAGCTAGTCTACAAGCATCTATGATTCTCTTTCTCAGAGAGATCACATACTCATAAGAGGATTGAGTTTCCTCTTCAATATTCTCGTCAACCAATAAGTCGTGGATTAACGACATCGGACCGCGTGGTTGCATGCCAAAAACTAGCTGGAATGGAGAAAACCCCGTGGCTTGATTTTGTACTTCGCGATACGCGAACAGAGCAGCGGGTATGACCCGATCCCAGTCTTGGGGATGGTCTTGGGTCATCTTACCCAACAACTGCTTGAGTGTCCTATTGAGACGCTCAATTAACCCATTTGACATCGGATGATAAATAGAACTAAGAGATCTGTCTATACCTAATGTCTTCATAACTTGAGACATGGATTCAGAAATGAACTGAACCCCATGATCCGACAAGATTTTCCGTGGAAAACCAATGCGTGAGAAGATTAACATCAATGCCTCTGCTACACTGGCAGATGAAGTGTTCTTGAGAGGGATGGCCTCAGGCCAACGAGTGCACATATCAATGCACGTAAGGATATGCGTATGCCCTCTAGCAGATGGAAGCATCGGACCAATAATGTCTATGGCCATTTTATCAAATGGTCTAATCGGGATGTCCGCAGCTTGAATAGGAGCCGCATGAAATGGACCCCGTACCTTAACTTCCTGACATATCAAACAGGACCGACAATAGAGAGTGATGTCCCTATGGACGCCTGGCCAGTAGAATGCCGAAAGCACTCTGGATTTGGTACGCGAAAAACCCATATGGCCCGCACATTGCGAGTCATGCGCATGTCGTAATATACGAGATCTCATAGAGGATGGGACTAAGATCTGATAACATAAGGATGAATCCTTTTCCCGTATTACTCTAACCAAAATCCCATTTTTAAGTATAAAGTCATGTCTAGATTTTGCAAGTTTGTTGCTGGTATTCTTTTTGTTCACGTACTGAAAAATTTTTTTTAATGAATCATCATTCTTTTGCAATGTTGCAAACAACTCCCGTGAAATAGGAGCATCATCATCACAAGTGGTATGAACTGTAGGTTCAATAGGTGTATCATGCGACATATTAGTAGCTTGCGCTCTAGTCACTACTGCATTTGCAGTTTGAATATGTCGCTCTTCCCAATCAGCTATTTGCTGTGGTGTACACTCTTTAATACCATGTATGCGACCAAGTATTAAATCACAAATTGGATTCGGAAGGAGACATGCTTGGATCTTTCCTGAAAAAAATGGTGTATTAAGGTCAATAATAGCAGTGGGAAATGTTTCAACGGTGCCACCAAAAGTCACACACTTGACAACCCTGCCCGTGGCACAACTTGGGTTGATCAGCGAAGTCCGGACGCCCACAGTGCTACAACCTGAGTCAAATAGGAGAGAGCATGAAATGTTGTTGACAAATCCCTTGTTAAACTTAAGAGAGCCCTGTCCCTGGTGTACTGACGCAGCAGTGGCCGTACAGACTGCAGGTAGACTAGGCAAGGTATGTCCGCAACGCAGCGTCGTGATCGCCTTAGGCTGGAAAAGAGTCGAGCATTCTGGACAGTCTTTCACCTGGGTACAATCAAGAGAACAAGACATAGCATTGTGAGTTTCAGCTACTTTACCCTGTTCAATGTTAGCCTGTGTATCAATTAAAGAGACATTAGAATGTCTACCCGTATTACTCGACGATCTATCTCTGCGACGCGATCGATTTTGATTATTTGCATTAAAATTGCCATAATTGTCGTTTCTGCTTGAGTTAAAATTTGGATGAGTCCGATAATTTGTATAATTAAAGTTATGATGTTCTTTAAAATTTTTATTCCAAGAACCTTGTCTGTTTTGCGGACCCTGAGATCTTGATCTCCAGTTTTGTTTATTATAATGTCCTTGATTATTTTTAAAATTATTGTTACCAAAATCTCGCGATCTGTGAGCTTGGTTCCAAGAAACATTAAATGGAGCAGATTGTTGAAATTGTTTCCCTTTGTAAAAGTTATCATTGTTATAATTGTAATTATTTCCCTTATTGGCATACCTGTCAGCACTAAAGGAACGATTTCGTGAAAATTTGTTTTGTTGTGCTGCAAAAGCAACAGGCAATTCATTCTTAATCTGTGCATTACTTAGATCCATGGTTGGGTGAGCAGTGCAAAAATTTTTTGCATGTTCTTCTAAATCTGTCATTGATAAAGGTTTCCGTTCGTGTAAAAATGCGAGAAATGTAGGATTTACAGACGATAGTACCTTATCGCGCATCAGTAAATCGAAGAGACCTTCATACGACTTTTCAATTTTGGATAATTCGATCCATCTTTCTAGGGTTAGTCGTATTTGTGACAGAAAATCACTGAAATTTCTGCTTGATTGCGGTAGCAATGTACGAAATCTTAATCGGTATTCATCTTCTGTCATTTGAAATTTCTTCAGAAGTGCGGCTCTAAGAGCATTATAATCATTCTTCTCATTAATACTGGTAGTATGATAAACAGCTAAAGCATCCCCAGTAAGTAACCTGGATAAATATGTGCAATACAGTGTTTTATCCACGTTATAAGACCTACAAGTGGCCTCAAATCTATCTAGGCAAAATATTACGTCATCCGACGGGGGATTAAATTTAGGTAATTTAAGGTTAATTTCCTTAAAATGATCATGTCTGGATGAAGTTTGGCTTTCAAAAGTTCTCTGAGAATTAGCTTCCTGAGTTAACCTAAGTCTCTCATATTCTGACTCTGCTAATTTTAGTTCATGCTGTCGTTTTTTTTCATTCTCTTCCATCTCAAGCTGAAGTCGTTTTGTGTTTTGTTCAGCTATTAATCTTCGTTCTTCCATTTCTTTTTGTTTATTTTCCATTTCTTTTTCAGCGATTAATCTTCTTTCTTCCATTTCCTTTTGTTTAAATTTCATTTCCTTTTGTTTAACTTCCATCTCAATTTTAAGTCTTTCTTCGGCCTCCCTTTGCTTCTGTTCTGCCTCTCGCTGAAATCGTTTCTCTTCTAATTCAGCGGCTAATCTCATTTTTTTCTCCTCTTCCTCAGCTATAAATTTCCTCTTCTTTTCATCCTCCTCAGCAGTTAATCTCATTTTTTTTCTCATTCTCCTCAGCAATTAATCTCATTTTTTTCTCATTTTCCTCAGATTCAATCCGTTTTTGATCTGCCTCAAATTGAAGTTTTTCTAGTCTTAAAGTTTCTAACTTTCTCTGTTCGGCTTCTATTTCTTGAGCTTTCCTATATTCTGCAAGTGCAAATGCTTTCGCTTCATCAGGAGCCATCTGAAGAGCTTTTGCTTGCTTAATGAAATAATCTAGTGAATACATTATGCTTTATAAGTAGTCACAATACTCTTGATTTATAAAATGATAATTAATCAATGTAAATTAATTAACCTTGTTACTTTGCCAAGTGTACGTCGTTCCTGTCCTAGAACGGTATCTTTTGTTATCATATAGTTATGAAATATATCAATAATCAATATAGTAATTTATGTAATGAAATGTCATGTAAGCAACAACGTGAAAGACAATAGAAACATTACCGACAAGACACGATAATCAAAGACGAGTGAACACAATCGTAGAAATCAACAAAATTAGAAATGTATAACTAAAATAGAATATCGTAAAAATTTACGATGACAACTACGATCAGATACTCAACAGGACAATTGACAACACAGTGTAAAAACATAGGTTTTGTAAAAAACTGAACGACAGGAAAGGTGAGACGGACGCATAATACAAACAAAATTCATCATGAAACTAAATACGAGTAAAAATAACTACGAGAACAACAATTAAAACTTGACGGAACAGCTAAACAGATACTATTATAAGGAACAATTAGTGATCGGAACTTCGGCAAGGTTTCTAGCCTTGAACCGGAATTATCGCTCAATTGAAACTTACAAGTTGAGCCCTACAGAACGTCTGACGAAGAGCCCGAATTGGCTTCGAGATGGATCTCGTTCGTCAGATCAACCTCCCTACCTCCCACGAAGAATGCACAACATATAACATATAACATGGAAAATATAAATATGGACATTAGTATAGAAGGCACATCTAAACGTAATAAAATGGATAACGAAAACACGTTATACTCATCTCGCGTGTGCCGGAAAAAACAATGTGCCTCGTCTCCGTGGATGTACGTCTGAGGATAAATACTTCGCTCTGCGTATATAACACCAGCTCGCACGTAATAATGGCGAATAGGTGATCCCAAGGCAGTCAGTCACTGTACAACTTGACGTGGAGGTTGATTGATGACCTTGAACAATTGAGTTGATTTTGATTCATTATCACGCTAGGATCCAAATTTGAGATGATGTCGCCTTGAAAGTACAAATCTTCTTTTCAAACGATAATTTGATTGAGTACGTTCCTGTGAAATGAATTCCAGACCACACTGGCATACCATTTACTGTTGGGTCGTTCATACTCATAGTCAAGAGGTAATTGTAAGCTAGTGTATGGTGTCACTGGTCTATGCTAGCTTAAAATACGCGAATGGTTTTCTCAATGAAAATATCTCAGAAGTGTTCTTAAAACGACCTCCAACCAGTAATAGTCAATTCTCCAATTCAGGACTGCACGCAAGTCGTTGGTGAAAGTACATGTTATTTATTGACACGATACAGACGGGAATACACAAGACGATCATGGTTACAGATTACAGATGCAAATGTCATACTTTAAAGTTACTGATCATACTCTTAAATTCTTGGAGATTCTTCAACAATCAAGTCCTCTTCTGTCCAAGTGAGCTGAGGATCACTTCTGTTCTCCGTTAATATATAATTACAATGAAGTCCGTTGACCTTCTTCCAAGGACGTCTATCGTGGTAAATGGATTCATGTTCAAGGATCAATCTTTGATATCATACCCGTAAAATTCCCAGACTTTCTTCATACAATACTTATGTAGCATATATATATAATCCAGATAAAGTTATACACGGCAATACAATCAGGTTAGAGTCTTCTGTTGACTAACCTCTCCCAAAATCCATGCCATGACTTTGGCATTGACGAAACGGCATATTAAAACATGAGAAGCATACAAAATCAATTAACTTCGTATCCTCGTAGGTATCCTCCCTCTACGGTAATTCAAACAAGGCAATCGACTCCGTTAGTCCATTCTAGGAATGACATACTACGATGGATTCCCGCTAGACCATAACTAGGAGCGGCCTGATACTTCAATTAAAATCAATAAACATTCAATATGAAATGGGGCGACACTTACATGATACTTCCACAATTGGCTTCGACATGAAGACCAATATCTATATCAATAGAACTAATGGCTTCCACCAACTTGCCACGAATACAAGAAAAATTCCACGGCCATAAACATGGTCCGTACTGCCCCGTTCAAAACATGACGTCACAATCCCTAAACTAGGTTACCCGTGCGTCCAAAGCAACTCACACTGCATTGTGCACGTCAGTGCGTGAATCAATCGAACGCACAAATAATATAACTATATTAAGACTGGTGCGTACATTTGGCAGGACCGAAGACTACCCCCTTAGGTAATAAATGTACGTAACAGCTGGGTTATGAGAACATCAACAACACACAACAGAAATGGAATCCAGTGGACTCTGACTAAGCAGTTGGATCATCTGGATTTAGCTGATGTCTTGGCTGTTCTGTCCCATAACCGTAATCAGATACAGGACAAATTGAAAACACTCGATGAGAGGTCACAGCAATTGGGTCTGAAAATACACAGGGAAAAGACAAAGATAATGAGAATAAATGCAGGTAATGAAAACAGGATTGAACTTGAAGAAGCACCAATACAAGATGTAGAATCGTACACATATCTTGGCAGCAATATAGACAAAGTTGGAGGGACAGACAGTGATATCAAAATAAGAATACAAACAGCAAGAGGAGCTTTCATAGCATTGGGAAATATGTGGAGATCAAGAGAAATCGGATCCATCACGAAAATAAGAATCTTCAACTCAAATGTGAAGTCAGTCCTATTGTATGGCTCTGAGACATGGAGAACAACAAAGACAGCAACCAAAAAGCTACAGACTTTCATAAATGGGTGCTTGCGTAGAATAGAGGGATTAAAATGGTATGACAAGGTTACCAACGTGGAACTGATGACAAGAACTAGACAAGTGCCAGAGAAACAAGAGATGAGAAGAAGACGATGACGATGGATAGGACTCACACTGAGGAAACCTGTTGAAAGCATTACAAGGCAGTCCTTGTTCTGGAACCCCCAGGACAAGAGAGGCAAACGTAGACCAAGAAGCACATGGAGAAGAAGGCTGGAAACAGAGATGAAAATGATGAGGAAAACGTGGAAAGAATTTGAGATGATGGCACGTGACAGGAGGACTTGGCATGTGTTTGTTGAAGACCTATGCTCCTTTGGGAGTGGAGGGTTATGAATGAATGAATGAATACAAAATAATAAATATTACAGTACTTTAATCGCTTCTACTTCCGTCGCTTGTGGCTACAGTTCTTACAGCATCATCATCATACGACTGGTTAGCAGAGGGTTTTGTAGGTGTTGGAAAAGTTTTTCCAGC
The DNA here is from genome assembly GCA_024509875.1 of Oreohelix idahoensis. Taxonomy (NCBI): domain Eukaryota; kingdom Metazoa; phylum Mollusca; class Gastropoda; order Stylommatophora; family Oreohelicidae; genus Oreohelix; species Oreohelix idahoensis. The sequence continues at coordinate 96,266 of JAMPIV010003984.1, read as the reverse complement.
TCCAGATGCAGAAGTCACAGCTGTTTGGTCAATGGGAGCAGAAGGAATTAAAAAGATACGTAAATAAATACGAATCGAGCTATCGTTGCTCCCGTCTTTTTCCCTTATAGAAGTTTTTGTAGAATTTAAGGTTTTGTTCCATATTACGGTTTACCATAGAACTGCATTCCACTTTGGAGTCGTGCTTCACTACGTTAGCAGTGACAATACTTCCTGGCCATCTCAGCATCCTGAATGAACTTGTTGAGCATATAAAAGTTACATTCTCGCCACCTGTGGAGTTTAGCATTCAGAGCAAGATCGAATATTTTAAGCCTAAAACCATCATATGGCTTAAAATATGAACAGCGTTATATCGAAAAAGCGATAATCGAACAGCATAAGACCGGTAAATTGGTATATATATATATATATATATATATATATATATATATATATATATATATATATATATATATATATATATATATATATATATATATATATATATATATATATATATATATATATATATATATATATATATATATCTATATATATATATATATATATATTGTTGTGTGTGTGTGTGTGTGTGTGTATATATATATATATATATATATATATATATATATATATATATATATATATATATATATATATATATATATATATATATATATATATATATATATATATATATATATATATATATATATATATATATATATATATACAAATCATGGCTCCTCGAGTCTGCTTGTGTACGGCAGCGCCACCCCCAGGGCAACGGCTTTGACTGGTCGGCAGAACTACGTGAGTAAATTGAAAAAGGGAGGTCCCCCTTAAATAGTACACACAACTGCTGGCCGAACGGGCGAATGATCAATAATACATTGACAACGGCTTCTAGGGCAGGAGCTGGAAAGGCCTGGTATCGGGCTGAGAGCGCACCGTGGACTGTAATCGTAAGCGGCCAGAACCATCCAGAAAGCAATGGCAAACTACTGGATGTACAATGTCAAGAAATCCATAATGGCTAATCTGAATTGGTCCCTGGAAAAAGGGGAAGGGGTCGACCTAGACGACGGTGGACCCAGGACATCACAGAGAGTCTGAACTTGTTTTTGGCTGATGCAGGTCGACTTGCCCAGAATCGTGATGTATTCAGAGCAGCTGTAATGGAGACAACGTTCTGGAAAGAATACGTCACATGATGATGATGACATACAAATCAGAATCTTTATTCTCCATAAAATACATTTACAAGTACTGATATATAAAAGTATAATTTTATATAAGGAGAATCGTTTATGAGTCCGCAAATGTATAAAACTACACACAGGAGACAATGGCTAAACTGAGTTGACTTCGTGGGCTGATAGCAAAACGAGAGATGAGTTTCCAGTCTTGTTATTGTTCTTAGGCACACTGACGAAGATTAAATATTCATACTTCCACGTTACGCACTAATATTCCCTTTTCTAAAAGATGTTGAACAATTCCTTTTTATTACGGTTTATTTCAGCAGAACACACAATTACTTAGGTTACTGGATGTTTCCATTCAGAATGAGGGGGTGACTACCTGTAGTCGCCATTGCGGTAGTATTCGTAGCTTCTTTCCGATGGCTTCATCAACGAATAATTGTTCATTAAAAATATTTAAAAAATATATATACTAAATCCATATCTTATATTAATGTCCCCAGTTCATGTGTTTGTCCTCTCATGTTTTTTAGTAGGAGCTTTTATCAATTTCCACTTCTTAACGAGACAGCTTCAACTTTAATAGATCGAGTTGGGGTGACCTATTTCTATTGTCTTTTAAAATATTCAGCAACATAATCCTGGACATGAGACCAACACACTGCTAACTCACACAGCGTTAATGAGGGCTGTTACTACAGATGTAGACTCCAACACGACGACGTGAAATACAAAACACATAAGTGCGGCCTACCATGCCGCCATTTTGGCGTATGTATGTATACATACATATCAGAATCTTTATTCTCCAAAAATACATTAATATGTACAGACATGATATAATAGATACAACATGGCATAAAGGAGAATCATTAGAATTTACATAAAGTGTTGAAGACGTCTCACGTAGTTCTTTCTATGTGGGTGTTTTTACATCTAATGTTTGTGTTACACATACATAACAATCTTTAAGCTTTCTAAAAGACATTGGCATACAATGATACGATATGATGTGATATAACCTGCTAAAAATGAGTATTATTGAAATTTACAGAATGTGTGTGGAATACCATTCAAGTAGAGCAATATGGTGTTTTTACATGGGGTGTTATCAGAATTTTTGTTTGCCATAACAAGCTTTGACAGCTAATGGAGTGAGATATCAAATATAGCATCAAATACAATAATCGTTTGGTATAGTAGACAGAGCCCAATTGAGATTAGACTATGTGGAAAACATCTCCAGCAATTTAAAATGGGTGTTTTTTACATCGAAGTTTCCATATTCTGTAAGAACCTATAATTGCATACATACATACATACATACATACATACATACATACATACATACATACATACATACATACATACATACATACATACATACATACATACATACATACATACATACATACATACATACATACATACATACATACATACATACATACATACATACACATTGGTCCAGAAAATTTACTAACAAGTTTATTTGAATCACTCCAGGTCCAGTTTTAAGCTACATCGAGCAGCCAATCTATCTGTGGCCGTTCTCGAACTGGACACTTGCTTATGAAATGTTGACTAGAGAGGACCCGACGTATCCTGCTAAAAGAAATTGTTTTCCCCTGGATGTACGTGCATTTACTACTACTACTACTACTACTACTACTACTACTACTACTACTACTACTACTACTACTACTACTGCTACTGCTACTGCTACTGCTACTGCTACTACTACTACTACTACTACTACTACTACTACTACTACTACTACTACTACTACTATCACTATTACAGCAAATACTAATTTAACTGACTTGTTATTTATGAATTTGCTAATTTGTTGGCTAGTACTATAACTAATAGTTTATATAAATTGTCACAACGCTATTTTGTGGTTGCTTGCTTGTTAGTGACAAGCAAATAGACACGGAAATAGCCGAACGACCGGGTCATGTGACCATCGGAAATTCGGGCGCCAAGGGGTTGAGCGCGAAAGATTCATTAGTGATTGGACTGCTGTCCCGTTTGGACGATATTCTATGCCAGCTTGATGCTGCCCATATTTCAGTGAATATCTTGATACAGTGCCCGCCAGATTAGTCTTATGTTGGTGATATTTATTCTAGGGAAGTGATTATTTGCTCAGTGATGATTTTTTGTGTAAGCTGAGAATTGGTTGTACGTACATTTCATAGTCGTTAGGTCGTTAGTACCTTGTTGGTTCGCCACTACATTGAGCGGAGTTCACCGTAGGAGTTAGGTAGCCATATTGTCTGGTCTTACATATTGTATGTTCATTCCCTGTGGCGGCATTTATATATGTATTTGCATTTCATTAGGTCGTGTGTGGCCAAGTTATGTTCTTGCTAATAAAGGGTATAAAATGGACAAATGGAAAATTCCTGGGGGACCTGGATTTCGCAGATGATGTAGCATTCTTAAGTTCAACACCAAGACAATCCCAAGAAGCAATAAATAATTTGTGTCATCTCTCGGTTAAAATTGGTCTCCAAATAAATGCCTCTAAAACTAAAGCTATGAACTTTTCTAACGAGACCTTTGATATCATCTTGAACGGGAAAAAACTACAGAAAGTTGAAAGTTTCAATTATTTAGGCAGTAAAATGACTCAGGATGGTGACACAACAAGAGAAATCCATACTAGAATTGCTTTGGCAGCTAGCGCCTTCAATAGATTATCTAACATTTGGAAATTACGATATTTGAATATACATACCAAGCTTCGTCTGTTTAATTCAAATGTTATCTCAGTGTTAACATACGGCTGTGAGAGTTGGAAAATAACAAAATCATTGGAGAACAAGCTGAATACATTCGAGAACAAATGTCTTAGAAAACTCATGAACATCAAGCATCAGTTGGAAAGAATTCAAGACTAATCGACAAATAAGAGAAGACTCTAGGCAGAAATATGTCTCCGACTATATAAGGAAAAGACGATGGTCATATATCGGTCATGTCCTACGAATGCAAAACAACAGAATACCACTACAGGCGCTCACTTGGGTTCCTGAGGGTAAGCGGAAAAAAAGGAAGACCAAAAGAAACACTCAGAAGAACCATAATAAGAGAAGGAAGAACGTTGGGCCTAAATAATGTGCAAGAGCTAAGAGGAGTGGCGTCACAACGAACAACCTGGAGAGCACTGGTTTCTGCCTTATGCGCCGTGTTTGGCGCTTAAAGAATTTATTATTATTATTATTATTAATAAAGGGATATTAGCTGTTTAGAAGCGTTCGTTCCTTGTGTCACCCATTGTTGTATAATCATACCTTAGTGGACACGAACCAGATTATGTGTCGTAGTTAAATCTGTATACCAGTGGTAATGCCCTAGTGGTGAGGGGTTAGCCAGCTAGCACCTTATCCCACCATAGTTAAATAGTGGCGTGTGATATCTGGGTAGCTCTGTCCGATTTGTTTTGAGCCCAGAGGCCTTGTGGCCATTTTTCCTGGATGTATAAGTTTTGTATCGGCTCATATTGGCATATTTTGGAAAGCATTGTACAGTGGCTATTTGTTTACTTCACGTTTTGACAATGTTTACAGAATTGTTACATCTCGTCTAAGCAGCGTTGTGAGTGGTGAGCGATTCGATTTATGTCAGTTTGCAAACCAGCCCGCGGTATTTGACCTGGATTGTTGTGTAGGTCATAGGTTAATGCGGCTTGTTGTCAGATCGGCCAGCATTATTCAGGTGTGAAATTCAGCTGCGTTGTAGTTCTGAAAGTGTTGGGCAAGTACAGATTCTGTTTAGATTTATCTTTCCAGATGATATGTTTGCTAAAATGTTTAGCACAGTAGAGTAGAAATTGTCAAGCAGTGTTGTTAGACATACTACAAGGTAGACTTCGCAGGTGGAGGCCATAAAGCTTGTGCTCCCGGCGGAGCAGGTGACTTTGACGGTTGTAAAGTTGGGTAGTTCAAGTTTTGTGTTAGTCCGTTTTATGGCTAGTAATCGTGTGCCTGAATGCGTGTGTCGGCATAGGTTATCTTCATAGTAGGTTGCTAATAATAGGACTTCTGTTTCCTCAGCATTGTCGTAAGAGGCGACTAACATGAGGTTGGGCATGGGGCTGGCAATCTGATTATGTAAAAGTAATTGCTACAGAAACAGCCACTACAAAACCATATGAACACTTGGTGCAAGCATCCTGAATGGGTGTCGTAAAGTAGGTCTATCTTTATCACTCTGTATCCTTTGCAACATCTTTCTTACTTACTTACTTAGTCGTTCCTCTTCTTCTGTGATGTGTAGAGTTTTGGAAGAGAGAGCGCCAGACTATCCTATCAGCTGTCGTCCGTCTGGCCTGGTTCCACTGTAGTCCTAGGTCCTTCAAAGATTGTCTAATTTTGTCCTCACAGTGGATTCTGGGTCGTCCTGGAGGTCTGGATCCCTGACTCTTAGTTTCCCATGCTTATCGTGGTAGCCGATCTTCTCACATTCTGCAGACATGGCCAAACCATCTCAGTTGGGACTGTTGTACTTGGGTTTGCATGGGTTGGGTTTTTAGACCTTGACGTAAGTGAAACCTATAAGCTGCCTTGCGAACTCCTTATAAACTTTTATCCCATCACAACAATGATGATACCTTTCTGAAAAATACATTATTCATTCTTTTAAACCCTTGTTAAAAAACTCTTGTTAAAACTAAATGATTATTAAATTTGTTATTTGTAATTATACAAATTTAACTTCGATTTAATCATTTTAAATGTACTGCATGTTTCTCTCAATCAATTTACTAAATACACTCTAAACAGAGCTATACCATAATAATAAGAATTCCACTGATTAAATCAGGGTGGGGGCTTGACGAGTTAAAATTAATAATTGATTAATTCTTCACAAAGTTGTCGGCAGATTCTAGAATTAACGAGTTAACATGCTCAGCCAATGCAGCATTGTTCTCGCTTTTCTGAATATCTTGTGAATACTACTTTGAGATAGAAGTATCAGTATCCTTCTATCTACCACACTGCCGAGAGTAATCTTGTGCGAAGGTAGACACCTTTGAAGGCCCATAGTAGATACTCTTGAGTTTTGGCCATTGTTGGACCACTACTGCAAAGCATGTGAGGCAATCCGGGACATCTCCCTTCCGGACTATGACATCTCAGAAGTATTTAAAGTGGTTGACCTGCTCCAGGACCTGTTCTCCCAGCTTAATCCGATGCCTTCTGTCGTCTCGTAATATCACCATGGTTTTTGTTTTAGAGCTGCTAATGACCATCTCTCTCTTCTCTAGCTTTTCCTTCCAGCCTTGCAGGTTGGATTGAAGATGTGCCTCTGTCTGATTTAGCAATCAGGGCAACATCATCATTAAAAGCCATCTCTGAAATACAGATCAGTCTCATCTTCCAGTACCCCATTGAATAATTTCTAGTCCTCTCCTTACATGCCTTGATGACATCGTCCATGAGGAGTGTGAAAAGATAACGTAACAGGATATCACCTTGTCTTGCAACAGTGGTGCTCCTGAACTCTTTTGACATATGGCTTGCCGTCCTCACATAATTTCTGCAAGACTTGTAGAAGCTCTGTATAGCATGAATTAGAGGTGCTGGAATGTTCTTCCTTGCCAAACAATCCCAAAGTCTGTTCCAGGGGACCTTGTCAAATGCCTTTTCCAGATCTAAGAAACAAAAATGGGTCTTACTCTTATACTCAAGAGCCTTTTCACTCAACTGTCTGAATGTGAAGATTAGGTCTTGAGTACTTCGATTTGCTCGGTAGCCACACTGGACTTCATCCATTTGTGGCTCAGCTGGGCGTCTGTGTCTCTGCTCCAGGATTCTAGAGTAGATTTTACCAGTGACACTGAGGAGTGAAATGCCTCTATGGTTTCCACATTGTCGGTTGTCACCCTTTTTGAAAATCGGTGTTATGGTGGCAATCTCCCAATCCTTTGGTATGGTCTTGTCGCACCATGCTGCCTGTAGGACCCTTAAGCCATTGATTTTCTGTTTTCATAAGCTGTAATAATTGTCCAATAGGCAGTGTGGTTTACCGTTTGCTTCTTCGTTGCAAAGTTGCCAAGTTCGAACGTGGTAGCGTCACGCTCCAGTCTACCCAGCTGTAAATGGATACATGACTCTGCGCTTCAGTTTAAATGGATACATGACTCAGCGCTTGAGTTAAGAAAAGCAAAGGCATTAGAACAGGAACTGGTCACCAAACCTGATTAAAAATAAAGCTAGATCAAGTATAGTGTCGTCTCTAACTCTTCACTCCTCTACAGCAGCATTTGATATAGGACTATCTATCTTTACCTTCTAGGTTTGAACAGAGAACTAATGAGGGAGGTCAAAGTTCGGCAGCTAAAATACTTTGGCCACATAAAAAGACATAACACCTTGCAGAAGACCATAACAGAAAGGAGAGTTGAAGGCAAACGTGCAAGGGGAAGACAGCGCTATAAGTGGGAAGATAACATCAAGAGATGGACAGGAAAGAGTCTGTCAGAGTGCACCACCAAGACAAGAAACAGAAGACGTTGAAGATCCATTACAGCCAACCTTCGTTGTGGAGATGGTAGCTGATGATGATGATGATCTTTACCTTAATAATTGAAACCCAACAGGAAAAACAATGAATAAATAGTTTATTATTCTTGTGACGGCATCTTCTGCTTCTTCTTTGATCCATAGCCGCCGACTGTCAAAGCAGTCAGTGGGCATCACACCTGATGGCGTCTTGCAGCAACAAACTGCTTCCACTTTGCTCGGTCGGTGGCCATCCTTCGTGCATTGCCCCAGCTCTGGTTCATTCTTTGCATCTCAGCCTCCACAGTTCTCCGCCAGGTTGTTTTTTGGTCAGCCTGTGACGGCATCCTTAGTGACAATTTTCAAAATTAAAAAATGTATGTTAAAGATATTTTTCAACCGAAAAGATTGTTGCGTGTTATTTCATTCGCACATTATTGATTTGAATTTTTCAGACTGGCCCATCAGATCTTGACTACAATGCTTTTGTCTTCAACGGGTCTAACAATTCATACGCTAAGCTGACAATGGAATATTATAAGGAAAACATGAATGATATAACTTTTGTGTTTTGGGTGTATGCTGAGGAAAGATATGGTGTGATCCTAGACTATAAAGCTGAAAATCGTGAACGGGGTGAGTATGCCAATGCAAAGCTGACAACACTATGGCTGGATTTTTGTGTAAAACAGAAAGAAAAAAACCTAAAAAAAAAACGGCTTCACACACACACACCCACCCACGCACGCACACACACACTCACACAGACTCGCGCAAAGTATGCATGAAATTGAGTTGGTTTCACTTTTTATTCATTATAATTAAAAGTTGGTTCTTTCTTTTTTTAATTCAAAAGAAAAGACCTTGAAAGCCGTACTATTAACCTACGCATATTAAACAAGTATTTAAAAACGCTTCCGTTGGGATGGAAAGGAGACAAAGTAGACATCTTAATGCTGATTGTACACCACCCTACATATCGTTCATCTTCTTCGAGTCACAGAAAAATCACTTGTTGAAGTGATCTTCACCCCCCCCCCCCTTCCCGCCCTTAGTTGCCTTCTACCAATCGCCTGGTGATTACACCGTTACTCTTCGTTGCTCCCCGTTCGGGTTCGGCAAACGCAAGTTACCTGTCTATAATTTATTTTTTGTTTGTAGCTGTAGCGAGTATGGAAATAGAGGATGTTTGGGATTAGACACAATATGAATGAGTAATGTGAAAAGTAGAGAAAATTAAAGCTACTAATGAAAATATGGAGAGATATGACTTCTGGAGAGCAGAGAGATATAATCAATAAGGTCTACTTCCCATCCTTACTCGAGACTATGTTTTAATATGTCATACCCGTCTCCGTCCATTCATGCAAAATAGGATAATCTATTACAGTAAGGACTACAACAGCAAACATCAAGTGACAGTTAGAATAGAATGAATGCTGACCGCTTAGAACATATTAAAGAAACTTAAATACCAACATAAAATAATAATTTCACCAGCTCTGATGGGCTAGTGATTATATGTCACAATCACATAAAAATTATTCACTCAATCTCTCAGGCCAAACGTCTCACTCCGAACCACCAACACCCGTACACTTTCTCACTACCAAGATAATCTAATTAAAGGGTAGGCCCCCCGTTTTCGGAAAGAAAAGAACATCCTGTAGAGTTAACAAATCCTGGTAAGTAAATTTACTCCTCACTAGGAAAAACACTACACTGTTCCACCAAATTTGATATTCAGAGGCTACGGAGATAAGCTGTATCTGTAACAGCGTCGTAATAAATCCTATGCGTTCACAATTTATTGTGGCTGGTGGCCACACTAGCAGATGAAGTAGATGTAAATGAGTGCAGAAATATTTGCTCCCACTGATATATCCCACCACGCACAACTACTGCTGGCACACGAATATCCAGGAGGGACCCGCTAGTGCGCCTCTTATGCTGGATAGTGAAGACTTGATCTCTCAGACAGGGGATGAATACTGAAGCAATAGGTGAATCGTCTCTGGCGTTACATTAGTATAATCCGAGTTAACAGGACGTAAACGGGTGTGACGATAGTGCCGAAATGACTGGATTGCAAAGATTACTGCTTACGCGTAGGTAACAGAAATTAAGGTAGAGTGTTATACTCCAGACAGTACGAGTAATGTGTGCTTTACAAATATTGGCTATCGACGAATCCCTTCTGTCGGCATGCCTGTATACTCCGAGTTAACTGACTGTTAATGGGTCGGACAGTGTTGCCGAAAATGACTGGATGGCAAAGGCGACAGCCAGAATGTGCTGTAGCTATTGACACTTTCAATAATAGGCTGTGGTTTAGTAATCCACGAAGGAGCCTTATAGCTGAAAACTGCCGTATGATGTAGACTGCCGGGTAATATTTGTTATATGGAAGTTGCAATCCAACTGGAAGCAGCAATCAAATCAGGAAGCACAGAACAAATGTTGTGACCAAGGCTTTGAAAAATATAGAAGCAATCAACATTACATTACTACCCGTAGCCTACACTTCCTCTGTTATTCTCTCACTCATGTAAAATATAAACAAACTTTCACTCGCCGTTTCTCTCTCTCACAAAATCAAAACAAACCCTCTCTCACCCGCTCTTTGCTCTGTTATGCCTAGGGAATCACTACCACTGTAGGCCACGCACTAGGTTTATGTTTACAAGCGACGCGTCGATTGCGCGCTGCTTCGCGAGGCGACCTGAAGCTAAAAATATTCGTGCACACACATACACCTGGTCTTGCCCGCGCTATGGTAAGGTGAAAAATATACTGGGTATCCCCGCACTCCATGATAATTATATGTGGCCCGAGTGATAACCATCCAAGTAGGGAAAACACTGAATGAGTTACCAAAAATTTAGCGTTGGGCTTACACTCTCTCTCTCTCTCTCTCTCTCTCTCTATATATATATATATATATATATATATATATATATATATATATATATATATATATATATATATATATATATATATATATATATATATATATATATATATATATATATATATATATATATATATATATATATATCTATATATATATATACGTACGTACGTTTCCCATCTATTGCATTTTGGCGCTCCCGATGAGCTAAACCTACAAACTTTCTCGGCTCTTCTTGTGAATAGGGATTTAAAAAAAAGCTTGTACTGTGTATCAGAATATTTCACCCTGTCGATTAGGTAAGTTTTCATATCTTTTTATTTTTTACATATTATTTTTGTTCTTTTTGTTTGTTTGTTAGTAATTACAAATATACATTTTGATACAGATTTTCCAAATATTTATTAGGGTTGTTCGGTGCATTATATTACCTCTTTTTAGTTTATGCCCAGAGGCTCCTCACATAGCAGTTACGCCACTGGCTCCCAATCTATAAAGCTGATGGCCTATCTACAAAAGTGAGCTATTTTATATTATTTCATATTAATTGACTATTTGATACGTGTACAGCATGGGGCATAATTATGTGATTTCTTGAAGCAGCTTCTTCTGGAATAAATGCTACAATTTGTATTCAGTAGCCTGGCCTGGTAATAATGTTATAATAAGTTCCTAGGGATCTGAGGCCCGTTCATTAGCCCGCTCTCACACAGTACACTGGTTAAAAGCAATCACAATCCAACAGCTAGTTTGGACAGTTCACAAAACACTTTATTATCTCACAAAGCTCCATCTAAAGAGAATGTTCATACATAGGTATCGTTCCTAGCACGGTCTATACATTGTCGAAGTACCGTTTAGTACTAAGGAAACATGTCGATGACATTTTCACAGCATTTATTAATAAGACATCACTCACTTTCTCATCAGCATCCCCGTACAAACTTGCATATATAAACTAGCGTTGACGCACGGAGTTGTATGCGTAATCTAGTGATGTTAAAACCTCATGCATGTAGAGGGAATATCATATACTCTTTGGAGCAGAAATACACAGGTGGCTTAAAACAGTGAAACGCCAGATATCGAATGCCGGCAGGGCACGCTAGCTTGGCCGACTTTCAGACTTTATCGTCTGCATACATGGTCAGCAAAAGTACTGACGTCACTTCCCGAAACCAGGACAACCGTCCATAAACAAATCAACTAGGAAGTGACCATCGACAACCAATTTTATGGAATTTACTCATAACATTTACCCCCCCCCCCTCCCCTTAAATAATGAAAAGGAAATTTTCATTATTTACGTGGCTTTGTCCACAACATCACTGGAGTGAAAAGATGATAACATCAAATTTCACAGTTAGTATGATTCATATAGCACCTAGGTCTGTGCTTCATAATCGACAATTAGACACCAAGGTGTGGAATTAGGTAATGTAATTACAAAACCCATTGTCTATATAGAAGACAAATCTTTTGACACCAATGTGAGGTCACCATAGTAAATATCAGCCAACATGTAAAAAGAAATCGGAATAAACACCACACAACATACGCCTCCAGACGTTTTCGAATCATCTAGGGAAAGACCTCGTTAGCTAAACTAACTCACTAGAGGAATACAAATTCCCTATCACAAATCACCGACGCAGGAATGCGTCCATTCCTATGCCTATGTCGGCGATCACCACGTATGAACCTTACTCCAACCAACTGAAGGCAGAGATACCGTATTTTATCCAGGAAAAATTAAAATCCCCAACTCCAGCGACTCCCGTGCAATTTGCAGTCCGAAACTACGGCGAGTCTGGGGCTGGGTTTGGCAAAACTTAATATGACGCTGAGTAATCTTATTACTTATTAGTGTTTATTTCTACGGAATGCCTGCGACAACTATTGGATAAGCGAATATGAATGTGGCCACAAGTAAGGAGAGTAAGAGAGTAACATAATTTTCTGTTGTTATCCCTATCATACAAATCTTTTTCTTTTGTTCTCATTAACCTGAGTATTTACGGGATAGATTAATTAGGAACTTGTTCTTTGTTTCTTTAATGACTATTCCATACACTTATTGTTAACTTTTGATCTTACGGGTTAATTAACCTCTGTTGGGATCTTCTTTTTCTTTTCCTTTACCAGAGGGGAAAACCTATTTGATTAATTTTCATTTTGTCTGTAAACCATGATCTATTGATGTATATGATTTATGTTGTAAAGTTCTAGTGATAAATAAACTTAATAAACCTTAAGTTATTGTGTTGTTCAACCCCTGTCCATATATGTTATCCATAGTTTGTTTTCACGTTTGTGCGTATTTGTCACATAATTGTGTGCATGTGGGTGCAGTGTAACTTATATTTTGTACAAGGAGAGAAAGTGCGTCTGATTTAAATTTAGTCGACCAGATAGGCTGGATTAGAGAAATTACTCAACACAGAGACTGTCCTTTCTCTTATACGACCACCTCGTGAGAAAAACTATTTCTTTCACCTTACTCTCACATAGTTATCACTATCACCTCTGCTCAGACAGGACTATAAACATCTATTACCTATCTGATAAAATCTACGACAACCATTTGCTTCAAAGATGCCCAACGTATGAGTAGCTACAGAGAAAGGCCATATGACCGTCATATTTCAGTGAAGTTTATTGATACTTTCTGCTCGTTAAAAAAAAAAAGGGGGGGGGGGGGGGGGGGGGGGGGAAAAAAGAAAACAGATAAGAAGATGTTAAAACCTCATGCATGTAGAGGGAATATCATGTACTCTTTGGAGCAGAAATACACAGGTGGCTTACACAGTGAAACGCCACATATCGAATGCCGGCAGGGCACGCTAGCTTGGCCGACTTTCAGACTTTATCGTCTGCATACATGGTCAGCAAAAGTACTGACGTCACTTCCTGAAACCAGGACAACCGTCCATAAACAAATCAACTAGGAAGTGACCATCGACAACCAATGTTATGGAATTTACTCATAACATTTACTCCCCCCTCCCCTTAAATAATGAAAAGGAAATTTTCATTATTTACGTGGCTTTGTCCACAACATCACTGGAGTGAAAAGATGATAACATCAAATTTCACAGTTAGTATGATTCATATAGCACCTAGGTCTGTGCTTCATAATCGACAATTAGACACCAAGGTGTGGAATTAGGTAATATAATTACAAAACCCATTGTCTATATAGAAGACAAATCTTTTGACACCAATGTGAGGTCACCATAGTAAATATCAGCCAACATGTAAAAAGAAATCAATATATCAGTCCAGGAATTCACACCTCGCACCATGTCCAAAACACCTACTGTCAAGTCAAGTAACAGCAGTAACCTAGTCTCTGAATGCAATGCATAAATATAATGTAATAGAGACAATAGATCATATGAGGCAGACCAATCAATTAATAATGAGTGACTGCGACAATATGTCAAAATAAGAATTACCGTGCGTATATCAGTAATATAGTGTCATGAATGGAACATGTAACTGTAATTGATGAAAATAATTCTATCATGTGTTGTGAAAATAGATCATATGGTATATCAACACACTACAGTAATGATGTCCAATGTGCATGTAACACTCGTGTGGGTAAATAAAACTCACCAATAATTAACTAATTAATGTTAATTAATACCGATGTATGTTGTAATATATTATTTCGAATGTCCATGATTGTTTACCATGTGATAAGACCATATGTGAATTCGACTGATTGTTATTATCATGATCTATTTTCCATATAAAATTCGAGAAGTGATTTGTTTGTTGTTTCCCCTTCGTTGTATTCACAATAGTCATTTAGCAGTTACTTCCATTTTTCTGGTTGTAGAAGTCCATTTATTACAAAAGTTAATAATTAGTCCAACGAATATGTCTTGAAGGAAGTCGAGTTGCAATCATTATCTGCATGTAAGGATATTGATAAGGGTGGATTTACAATGATACATTGGCCTCCATCAAATGATAAGGCCACACTTCTGGCTACTATGGACGTTGCAGCTATAAGTCCAAAGTCGTTGCTGAAATGTAGCGAAGTAAAGACTCACCCCTATAGACACCAGGGATATTATAGGCTGAAGTGTAAGGTGTCTTGTCTGGTTTGTTGTTGCTTGCTGTGAGTGTAGATGTGATGTAGTTTCACAGATCTACAAACGTGAGATATGACATGGAAAGTCATAAAAGTGTGAAACTGCTGTTGACGTTTCCATCATTTATTTTGACGCCACAATGACAGATACGTTACATCTATTTTACATAAGTCATAGACACGACAGTTCATGGTATTCAGCATAAATAAAGTTCTTCAATGGACCTTGCATATATTCTATGAGCTGATATAGATAATCCCAGCTTACTACAGCCTCAGCTTCATATCATCAATGTACATAAGTATAACAATACTCCTCTCTGATGCTGGCAGATCAGATGTGCAAAATAAGTCTATCACTGGCCGCACGAGAATGACGTTACAGGAGTAAAGGTCAAATTGACCTTTACAGGCATTCCTAAGTCTAACCTTGACGTAGGTGCAATTGCTGGCATAGCGAAGTTCATAGAGCATATAAACTGTTCTCTGGGCCTAGAGTGACCCGTATACATATCAATCTCAGGTATGAAGATACCTGGGGTGTAATCCCTAGTAGAAGAACCTCTCCTTTCTGTAACAAGCAAGCGAGCAGAGAACGACAAATGTCAAACATCTAAGTAGATTACAGAGTTCAATATAAGGAGGGTATTACCTTGCTTCGGAATAAACACCACACAACATACGCCTCCAGGCGTTTTCGAATCATCTAGGGAAAGACCTCGTTAGCTAAACAAACTCAAAAGAGGACTACAAATTCCCTATCAAAAATCACCGACGCAGGAATGCGTCCATTCTGCCCAACACATCTTGTAGACTCCCTGACTGGAAGACTTTTCCAAACCCCCTAAAGTTCAGACAGGCGCAGAACACATACACCTGAGTAAGACTCAAAACGGGACGATGTAGGAGACATTCCAGGCAAAGATATATGACCAAAATCACGCCTTATATGGACAGGGAATAAACATCAACTCTGGTTTCAATCATTCCAAGAAACAGTTGACCGATACTACCATATAAGGAGAATGACCTGACATCGATCGAAAAAATGGACCGGCGAGTCAAGACATAAGAGAAGGTAACCCCTATTGTAAAAATGTAACTACAGTCCAACAAGGGTTATACACCTTCGACCAAAACATTTAAAGTGTACAATTCAGACAGATTAATTACACAGTCTTAGAAAAATTATGTGCGTAACAGATTACCTCACCCCCCGGGAAAAAAATGAAACATTTTTGTTTCATCCCAGTGCCAGAAACAACAGGCTCCTAACGCACGTATGATGCGCGGAAATAATGCCTAATATGAGGCTAGCTCGACGCATGGAGCGATAGCTAAGATTATATCTCAGATCCTTAGAGAAAATATTTCCCTTAGTGTACACGTATATTCCAGGGAGGTGCCACCAACATACGCCACAGTGATGGCAACATCATAATGCAAGCAAAATTATACTCATATAAATACAAATATATTATCATAGTATTAAACAATGAAGGGTCATGAAAACAGCGGTGTCATATACTAATATACCGCATTAGAGAATTACATATTTTAAACCAAAAAGTACATTATACAAGCATGTAATAATATCATGATACAATGCATTATAGGAATAATTAGATGTTCCTCGTAGACATGGACATAACTCGTTCCAAAGTAGGTTAGAACTTGACATACTTCATGGTTGACATAATGTCCATAATCTCGCAGACGTCAATGATGTGCTGCGAAAATATCAATAACACAAATCTTTATGATAAATGTTAAATTTCTTAATACAGTAATCAAAATACAATATATAAATTGTGGCAATGTGAACTTTTGGCCCATATATTGCTAACTAAGCCTTCTTTCGTTATAACAAAATCGGTAACAGAAAAAAGAAATTATATGGTACAATGCCATAAATTCCCAAAAAGTGAGAACATATGTGCTGATATATTATTATAGTAGAGAACTGTTATAGATCTCGACGTTTATCGGGAAATATATATGACAGAAGAATTAAGTGGAATCATGTGGGCATCTGGACAGAATGTCTGCC
Organism: Oreohelix idahoensis; assembly: GCA_024509875.1. NCBI lineage: Eukaryota > Metazoa > Mollusca > Gastropoda > Stylommatophora > Oreohelicidae > Oreohelix > Oreohelix idahoensis. Next base: position 79,498 of record JAMPIV010003984.1, on the reverse strand, counting down.
ATCACATTATCCGAACCATGGATAGCTCGCACCGTGAAATGAAAGGGTTGAAGAGCTATGGCATATCGAGTGGACCTCGAGCTCTTCAAGTTTTTGCTCTGAATAGCAGTAAGAGCTTTCTGGTCGGTTTCCACAATAAAATGCGCGCCTAGAAGGAATCTTTGTAACTTGAGAATTGACCAAACCATAGCCAATAATTCACGGTCTAAAACCGAGTAATTCCTTTCTGCAGCATTTAATTTCCTAGAAATATACATCACCGGATGCAGAGTATCTGAATACTCCTGCATTAGTGCTGCCCCAATCCCAGTGGACGAGGCGTCACTTCGAAGAACAAAAGTCTTCTCAATAGTAGGTAACCTAAGGATAGGTGGAGATGAAAATAGAGTTTTAATCTGGTCCAATGAGGATTGGCATTCTTGAGACCAGCGGATCAGATTAGGCGATCCTTTCTTCAATAAAGTAGAAAGAGGTGCCATAATGGAGGACAGATTCGGAATGAATCGTCCGTAAAATTGTATCAAACCTAAGAGACTACGCACTTGTTTTTTCGTCTTAGGGACAGAAATGTTTAGTATTTTTGAAACATTGTGGTCCTCTGTCTTTAAAAGACCATGACCAACACGATGACCCAGGAAAGAAATCTCGCTAAATCCTATAAAGGCTTTAGAGGGTTTTGCAGTTAAATTATACTCGCGAAGAGTAGACAGCAATTCGTATAAACCCAGATAGTGATCTTCCCAGGAATCACTGAACAGACAGATATCGTCTAAGTATGCTATGACATCTGTACGATATGAGAGAATTCGACGCATCATGCGTACGAATGTAGCAGGGGCGTTCATAAGGCCGAAAGGCATGAAATTCCATTGAAATAAACCCCTAGGTGTAGAAAAAGCAGTAAGAGGTTTGGCTCGTTCAGTTAAAGGAACTTGCCAATAACCTTTCGACAAGTCGAGTTTGGTAAAGAATCTAGAATTAGAAAGTTTGTTTAGTAGCTCTTCTAATGAAGGCATAGGTTCAGCATCAAACTTCGTAACTTGGTTCAATTTGCGATAATCAACGCAAAGGCGAATGTTATTGTCTTTCTTTCGAACAATAACCATGGACGAAGAGTATGCTGAAGTGGATGGTTCGATTATTTCCAATCGTATCATCTCATCCAATTCTTTCTCGACTTGTGACTGAAAATGGATAGGTATAGGATAGGGTCTGACTCTGATAGGATTATGGTCAGTAAGTACTATGTCATGTTCAATGACATGTGTGTGTCCCGGGATGTCGGTAAGGACATCCTGAAATGTTTGTAACATCGAAGAGACTTGTCGATGTTCCTCAGCGGAAAGATTAGGAGAAACGGTAACGTTTTTCCAAGATTCCGTAGAATGAAGTGGGATCACAGGAAGAGGAAGATTGACATCAGAAAAAGTAGTTTCCTCATCCTGTATAACTGACAGGGATGAGTAATGACCATGAGGTACTGGAGAATCGTCCGTCGCCTGGAAAATAGGCTGCAAATAGTCAGGTCGTTCATGAAATTCCGAGAGCATATTTATGTGGAAAGTTTTATGCTTTCCATCAATATCGACAACATAGTCGACGTCGGAAATTTTAGAGACTATTGCATACGGACCTTTCCATGCAATAAGAAGTCTGTTCTCCCTTGAAGGAAGTAGGACGAGTGCTTTGTCACCTGGACAAAGTTGTCGTAGACATCTATTCTTATTTGCAAATAGCCTTGCCTTTTCTTTAGCAAATTCGGATGAAGAAGTTGCTAGTTTGCATGCCTCGATGATCTTTTGCCTAAGAGCAATGACATACTCATAAGAAGATTGAGTGTCATCGCTAATATTATCGGCAGTGATAAGATCGTGGAGTAAAGACATAGGGCCGCGCGGTCGCGCGCGCCAAAGACAAGTTCAAAAGGAGAAAACCCTGTATGTTCATTGGGGACCTCTCTATAAGCAAAGAGAGCCGCGGGTAAAACCCTGTCCCAATCCTGAGGATGATCCTCAGTTATCTTCCCAAGTAAAGTCTTGAGTGTTCTATTCAAACGCTCAACTAACCCATTAGACATTGGGTGATAGATACTGCTGAGAGACCTTTTAATATGTAAGATAGACATTACCTGTGACATAGTGTCAGATATAAGTTGAGTGCCATGGTCTGACAATATTTCTCTGGGGAATCCCAAGCGAGAAAATATCAGCCAAAGAGCGTCTGCGATATCGGCAGTGGAGATGCTCTTAAGAGGTATAGCCTCTGGCCAACGTGTGCACATATCGACACATGTAAGGATAAATTGATGTCCTCTGGCCGACTTGATCCTAAAAGGACCGATAATATCTATTGCCATTTTCTGAAACGGCCGAATAGGAATGTCAGCAGCCTGGATAGGCGCAGTATGTCGTGGTCCTTTAGATTTGACCTCCTGACATACTTTGCAAGATCGACAGTAAATACGTATGTCCTTGCTCACAAATGGCCAAAAGAAAGCCGCAAGAACCCTCGACTTTGTACGGGAAAAACCCATATGTCCAGCACATTGTGAGTCATGAGCATGTTGCAATATTTGCAATCTCATACTCTTAGGCACAAGAATTTGAGAATGTGTAGACGTAGTCGAGTCTTGTACCATACGCACAAGTACGCCGTTCTTCATAGAAATCCAAGACTTTCTATTTGTATTTTGATTCGGATCACCTTTTTTTTGCTAGAATGAAGAATTTTTGTAAAGAAGGATCTTCTTCTTGCAATTTTATGAAAGAGTCACGTGAAATAATCAAGTGACTATTTTGGCTATTTACTTCATTATTATCAGTTAATGAAGTTTGAGGTGTTTCCAGAGCTTGTGCTCTTGTGACCACTGCATTGGTAGCTTCAATATTTTGTTCCTCCCAAACAGCAATCTGCTGTGGGGTACATTCCCTAACTCCGTGAATACGACCGATAATAAGGTCCGCAATAGGGTTAGGTAGAAGACACGCGTGGACATCTCCCGTAAAGAAGGGAGTAGCAATATGTATTATGGCAGTAGGATACTTTTCCAAAGTGCCACCAAATGTGACACATTTGATCACCTTTCCTGTAGCACAGGATGGATCTACAAGAGATTGCCTAACACCAATAGTAGTACATCCAGAATCAAAAAGGACTGAGACTGGATTACTATTTACAAGACCCTTATGTAGGATAAGAGAACCTCTCCCGTCATGCGCAACTGCAGCAGGAAGAGCGGGAAGAGGGTGACCACAGCTCAAAGTAGTTACGGTAGTCGGTTCGAACAAAGTACTGCATTGGGGACATTTAGTTGCCCTACCAAAGTCAAAGGCAGAACATGTGATAGCACTAGAGTTTTTATTATCATCAACCTGTTTACATGCTCCCTGAGACTCTTGCTGTACAGAGTTTGTCTGTTGATATCTCTTTCTTTTATGTTGAGATCTACCGCGACCATTATTGCCTCTGAAATTATCATTATACTCTCTACTGTAATTGTTATCCTGGTTTGAATCCCAGTTTCCATAACTGTCATTATCATTTCTATATTGATGAGGTCTCCGCGAAAAATAGTTTTGATTGCCTCTATATTGACTACCTCTGCGGAAATGTCTAAAATTATTGGGTGTAGTATACCGAGGACTATCAGCTTGTCTCCAGTTCTTCGAAGAAGAATCACCATGTGATTGATTGCCATGATTCTGAGCATAATTACGGTTACTCTTTCTATTAAAATTTTGTTGAGTACCTTGAAATTTACGCATGAAGTTTGGGCCATATGGTGCTGCCGAAGCAACTGGCAAACCTTCTTTTACTCTAGAGTTGCTAATGGTTACGTGAGGGTGCGCAGTGACATACTGGCAACAGTATTCTTCCATTTCTTTTATGTTTTTAGGCTTACGCTCATGAAGAAAAGCAAGAAAAGACTCATTGACAGAAGACATAACCTTGTCTCTAAGTAGTAAGTCCATAAGTGCTTCAAATGTATGTTCTGTCTTAGACAGCTCAACCCAACGTGTAAAAGTAAGACGTATCTTTGAAATGAATTCAGAGAATTCTACTCCAGTTTCTGGCAACATATTTTTAAATTGAAGACGATAGCCGTCTTCGTTAAGTTGGTATTTCTTTAACAAGACCGCCCTGACAACCTCATAATTGTTCTTGTCAGGCTCATCTACCATGCTTAACATACTCAAAGCATCACCTCTAAGTATATTGGACAACTGATAAACATACAGTGATTTATCTATGTTATGTGTTTTACATGAACGTTCGAATCTATCCAGATAAAACGTTATATCGTCACTGGAAGCATTGAATGCTGGTAGTTTAATCTTGAAAGTACTAGCATTAAACTTATCAGAAGATGACACCTTATTTGGATCATTAGCATTACCCATGTTCATCAACTTTAACTTCTCTAACTCCAAAACTAAGAGTTTTTCTTCATGCTCCATTTTTGCTTTTCTCTCATCAGCCTCTCTTTGTAACCTTCTTTCTTCAGCCTCAGCCTCTCTTTGTAACTTTTTCTCTCCTCAGCCTCTCTTTTGTAACTCTTTTTCTCTCAGCCTCGGCTTTTTAGTCTTTTATTTTCAGCCTCTTTCTAGTCTTTTATTTTCAGCATCCAATTGTAGCTGATTTTTCTCTCCTCAGCTTCTTTGTCCAATCTTTTATTCTCAGCATCCATTTGTAGCTGGATTTTTCTCTCCTCAGCTTCAGCTTCTCTTTTTGTTTTTCCATTTCCATCTGGAATTTTCTTTCATCTGCCTGCATCTGCAGTCTCAGATTCTCAGCATCTATCTTCTTTTGCTCAGCTTCTCTGTCTAATCTTTTATTTTCCTCTTTTTGTCTTTTCTCCTCAGACTTTAGTGCTTTAGTCCATTGAGTATTTGCATACTCTTCTAATTTATTACCAGTCTTACCAAGGGCTTTCCCTTGCTCAATAAAGTACTCAAGTGTAGACATGATGTCTAATATTATGAGTCCAAAACCTGAAATAATTAATTATCTTATTTCAACCTTAATAGTAACAAGACTTAAATAAAGTACTTGTATAATCACAATGTTTACCCCAATCTCTGTGGGAAACAAGTCTTTGACAAAGAACTTGTATTATCAAATGTATAATAATACCACCAGTCACTTCTTAATCATAAGGGCACTACACATCTAATAGTGCATAACCACATATCCATCAGTTATTTATCATAACTGCACTACACAGCTAATAGTGCATGAGCAAATCCACCAGTTAGTTATGATAAGTGCACTACACAGCTAATAGTGCATAAGCAAATATTTAACAATAGTGAATGCTAACTAAGAACTATGTAAACAATAACAAAGATCAAAGACAATACGAAAACATTCGCAGAAGTCAACTAAATAAACAGCGAAAAATAAAAAAATATCACAAAGAATGTGATGACAAATGCGAAAAAGGTAAACAAACAAATGACGTCACAGTGTATAAACAAAATGGTGTATAGAACAAAATAATAGGAAAGAGGAGACCTACAAATACAAACGAATGAAATCAAAACTGAAGAACAGAAAGAAAAAAAATATTACCAAAAACGACGAAAAATAGAGCACAGCTCGTCACAACTAAACAAATATAGCAACAGTTGTCGCTTAGCAAATTTCACAATAGGAAATGTGCACAGTCCCTAAAGAAGACGCTCACAGTAGAAACCTCTGTCACGTGGTATATTCTACTGAAAGACACCACCCAACCGAAACCCGCTGAAATATAAACATATAAGTAACATGAAAACATGTAACATATAAACAGTTAGAATGTAAAAATACAGAAGGCTCAGTTAGAGTATAAGGGCACAGTTCACAAACAAAACAGGCCACTTAACTTATATAAGTCAAAACGTCAGCACGGTGCAGAACAGGTTGTGATCAGCATTCTGAGGATAAATGATCCAACGTTGATCGACATCTGCTCCCATATACAGCCATGACGAAGGAAATCGAGCTTCTGATGCAGGAATGTAGTTTCGGAACTTGTCCTTCTTCCATACAATGATCGGCACTTGACCCTCTAAATGCAGTAAATCGATTCGCTCGGCACTTGACCTTCTAAATCAGCAAAATTGACAAACTGTCGAGCAGCGCCGGGTACTTTCAAAATATAGCTAACTTGCTATATGTCATTGTAGATGAAGAATCTTGAAGGAAATGTAGTTCACGAACTTGAATGTTGTATGCTGTATTGGTTTGTTGACCCCCGAGAGTGCTGGTACCAGATGAAACCAGCTTTTAGCCACCATAAAATGATATGGGTGGATTTACAATGATACATTGGCCTCCATCAAATGATAAGGCCACACTTCTGGCTACTATGGACGTTGCAGCTATAAGTTCAAAGTCGTTGCTGAATGTAGCGAAGTAAAGTCTCACCCCTATAGAAACCAGGGATATTATAGGCTGAAGTGTAAGGTGTCTTGTCTGGTTTGTTGTTGCTTGCTGTGAGTGTAGATGTGATGTAGTTTCACAGATCTACAAACGTGAGATATGACATGGAAAGTCATAAAAGTGTGAAACTGCTGTTGACGTTTCCATCATTTATTTTGACGCCACAATGACAGATACGTTACATCCATTTTACATAAGTCATAGACACGACAGTTCATGGTATTCAGCATAAATAAAGTTCTTCAATGGACCTTGCATATATTCTATGAGCTGATATAGATAATCCCAGCTTACTACAGCCTCAGCTTCATATCATCAATGTACATAAGAATAACAATACTCCTCTCTGATGCTGGCAGATCAGATGTGCAAAATAAGTCTATCACTGGCCGCACGAGAATGACGTTTCAGGAGTACAGGTCAAATTGACCTTTACAGGCATTCCTAAGTCTAACCTCGACGTAGGTGCAATCGCTGGCATAGCGAAGTTCATAGAGCATAGAAACTGTTCTCTGGGCCTAGAGTGACCCGTGTACATATCAATCTCAGGTATGAAGATACCTGGGGTGTAATCCCTAGTAGAAGAACCTCTCCTTTCTGTAACAAGCAAGCGAGCAGAGAACGACAAATGTCAAACATCTAAGTAGATTACAGAGTTCAATATAAGGAGGGTATTACCTTGCTTCGGAATAAACACCACACAACATACACCTCCAGGCGTTTTCGAATCATCTAGGGAAAGACCTCGTTAGCTAAACTAACTCACTAGAGGACTACAAATTCCCTATCAAAAATCACCGACGCAGGAATGCGTCCATTCTGCCCAAACACATCTTGTAGACTCCCTGACCGGAAGACTTTTCCAAACCCCCTAAAGTTCAGACATGCGCAGAACGCATACACCTGAGTAAGACTCAAAACGGGACGATGTAGGAGACATTCCAGGCAAAGATATATGACCAAAATCACGCCTTATATGGACAGGGAATAAACATCAACTCTGGTTTCAATCATTCCAAGAAACAGTTGACCGATACTACCATATAAGGAGAATGACCTGACATCGATCGAAAAAATGGACCGGCGAGTCAAGACATAAGAGAAGGTAACCCCTATTGTAAAAATGTAACTACAGTCCAACAAGTGTTATACACCTTCGACCAAAAAATTTAAAGTGTACAATTCAGACAGATTAATTACACACAGTCTTAGAAAAATTATGTGCGTAACAGATATTCAGTATGCATGTGGTATGTACGTACTGTCAATGAACCACTATATTCGAGTTAACATACTGAACAGAATGACATATGAGTCCATTTTGAACTTTCAGCAAAACAGCATCATCATGTGGCTTGGCGACCTGCTTGTAGTTTTGAGCACTGTTTCTGTACATGAAGCTGTCCCTCTGTAGGTTACTTTGAGGCATTAGTAAAATATTCATCATCGTAATGTGTAACAGCTCACATGACCATGTCGTTGTGTATGGATTCTTTACTTGTTAAGATTATAACGACGTATGTATGTAGATTACATATGAGTTTGAGAAACATCAGTAGTATTCACATGTGACATTGGATGTTTCATGCAGCGAGACAAAACATCAGCCATGACGTTCTGGCTGCCCTTGATAGCTTTTATTTCGTAATCGTATGGCTGCAAAGCCAAAATTGCTCGAGCCGATCTTTCATTCCTGAATCGAGCTGTCTTGAGATAAGATAATGCCCGTTGATCAGATTCCAGGGTAAAACGCGTTCCTAGAAGATATCTTTGCAATTTGGAGAAGCAGAACACCACGGCAAGGAGTTCACGTTCAATGATGGGATATCGTTGCTCCGTGGGAGTTAGTTTTCTGCTTACATAGAGTGTTGGGTGCATACAGCCATCCAATTCTTGCATCAATGAGCCACCAAAAGATAAATTAGAAGCATCGACCCTGAGGGTAAAAGGTTTGGACGCATCAGGCAATCTTAAAATAGGAATTTTTGAAAATGAGCATTTAAGAGCATTTAAAGCAATATCACAAACGTGAGTCCAAATGACTCTGTTTGGGGAATCTTTTTTCACTAAAGAGGACAACACTGAGGTTATCTCTGCAAAATTAGGTAAAAACGTACGATAAAAATTGAGTAAACCAAGGAGACTGCGAACCTGCTTCTTAGTTAGAGGGATATCAAGGTTTAAAATCTTAGAAATAGTCGAATCCTCAGGTTTTAACAAACCACCTCCTACTTTATGTCCTAGAAAGGAAATCTCATTGAATCATACTCTAGTTTTTGATGGTCGTGCAGAAAGGTTATGTAGGCGTAAAGTATGTAGTAAGGACTGAATACCTACAAGATGTTCATCCCATGATTGATGAAATAAACAAATATCGTCTATACAGGTGATTAAATCTTCTCGGTCTGAAAAGAGTCTCCGCATCATGCGAACGAAAGTCGCAGGAGCGTTCACCAATCCAAAAGACATGTAATTGAATTGGAATAGACCAAGAGGTGTGGCAAAGGCAGTATATGGCCTAGCTCTCTCCGATAATGGCACTTGCCAGTAGCCTTTAGATAGGTCGAATTTAGTGAAAAAGGTAGCAGCAGTTAACTTATCTAGCAAAGATTCTAATAATGGTAAAGAGTTGGCATTCTGAATAGTCAGAGAATTTAACCGCCTAAAATCTATGCAAATGCGAATAGATTTATCTTTTTTCCTAAGGAGAACCATAGGAAAACTATAAGGTGACTGTGATGGAGTAATGATGTTTAATTTAATCCTCTGTTCTATTTCCTCTTTAACCTTAGACAATAAGTGTATAGGTATAGGATAAGGTTTCAACTTGATAGGTTGAAAATCCGTAAGAATGATGTCATGCTCAATGATATCAGTATGTCCTGGGACATCTGTAAGAACATCAGATAAAGATACTAACAAATGGGCAACTTGTTCCCTCTGATGAGAAGACAGAGTTGGTGAAATGGAAACATCCTTCCAAATCTCAGTAGCCAAGACATGAACACTTGGTAACACCAAAAGTGATTCATCTCCATCAGACAAGTCAGAATTTTCCTCCTGTATAACAGTTAAAGAAGAATGACTATTGACAGATTCGTCAAGAGCTTCGAAGACTGGTCTAAGATGGGGTGGACGTGTATGAAATTGTTGCAACTATTAATATGAAAAGTTTTGTCCTTTCCATTTATTGATACAATATAATCCACATCTGACAGTTTTTCAACAATACTATAAGGTCCTCTCCACGATACAAGTAATTTGTTATCTTTATTTGGTAATAGCATATATGCTTCATCTCCTGGCCATAATTGACGTAGTTTCCTATTTTGGTTGACAAACAACCTAGCCTTTAGCTTTGCCTTTTCAGATGAATTTACTGCTATATGGCACGCGTCAATTATTTTTTCCTCAAATTGACCACATATTGGTATGAGGTTTGGACCTCTTCATTCATCTCAGCTCCAATCAATAGTTGTTTTAATATTGACATGGGTTCTCTTGGTTTTGCGCCAAAAACTAATTCAAAGGAAGCAAACCCAGTATGCTCGTTTTTAATTTCTCTGTAAGCAAATAAAATTGCTGGCAAAACTCTGTCCCAGTCCTGTGGATATTTATTTAATGGTAACGTTATGCAACATTTGCTTTATTGTTCTATTCAGAACTTCAATTTTACAATTTGATTGAGGATGGTAGATCGAGCTAAGCGATCTCTCAATTCCAAACATATTCATAACCTGTTTCATAGCATCTGAATCTAATTGTGTTCCCCTGTCAGATAGAATATTTTCAGGAAAACCTAATCGACTAAATATTAAAAATAATTCATCTGCAACATCTACAGTTGTAATAGTTTTTAGTGGTATTGCCTGTGGCCAACGTGTGCACATATCAATGCATGTCAACACGTATTGATGTCCTCTAGCTGATGTAACTTTTAAAGGACCAATAATGTCAATGGCCATCTTTGCAAATGGCCGCAAAGAAATATCAGCTGCTTGAATTGGAGCATCATTTTTTTGGTCTTCTAGTTGCTATACTTTGGCACACTGCACATGTGCGACAAAAAGATTTAACATCTTTTGTAACTCCAGGCCAAAAGAAATGTGACAAAACTCTTTGTTTTGTCCTAGCAACACCTAAATGTCCAGCACGTTCAATGTCGTGTGCATGTCGTAACACGAATGGACAAAAACAGGCTGGTACCATGATTTGTTTTTTTAATGAGTTAGAATCTTGATAATTCCTAACTAAAATACTATTTTTCAAAGTATACCAGTGTTTCGCATTATTATCCAACATTACATCATCTAATCTAGCAATCTGAAAAAAATTTTCTTAAGGAAATATCATCCTTTTGTCTTTGTACAAAGGTTTCCTTATCAATAAGTTCCACCTGGAAATTATCATCATTTTCCTAATTGTCATTATTCATTAACTGAAGATCATCAGTATTTTCAGCATTATCATGATTATCATTATGATACTCTTCTTCCTCTCCTTCTTCTTCTGAGTCATTTTCATCATTTAAGTTCTCCTGTAACACATTATCATTTTGTATGTGTTCATCCAGATTAGCACGAGCCTGAGCTCTAGTAGTTACAGCATTTGAACATATGAAATGTTCTTGTTCCCATTTTTCAATATCATCTTTTGTACATTCATGAATATTAGGAATGTTTCCAAGTATGATACCAGCAATTGGGCTATTCAAAAGGCATACAAGTGTTCTTCCAACAAAATAAGGGGTATCTAGAAATACTTCTGCTGTTGGGTAGTACTCCACTGTACCTCCGAAAGTAATACATTTCACTTCTTTTCCAGTATAATGTGATTGATCAACTAACGCTCTGCATACACCAATGGTGGTTGCCCCAGTGTCTCTTAATAATGACACTAGCTGATTGTTAACAAACCCTTTGTTAAGTACTAATGGACCAGTATTTTCAAATGAGGACATCACTGGAAAAGGATGTCCGCATAATAGTCTGGGTACTTCTTGTGGCTGAAATAAAGAGTTGCAGTTAGTACAGTTATTACTGTTGGACAGATTCACACTACAAGAATTTTTAAATCATTTCATTACATCTGGCACATGTTTGTGGACGTTTGTGAGCGGAAAAAAAATCTGTGAAGCTAAAATTGTGTGTTTTATATCCATTTCTAATCCTTTGTTTACAAACAAAATGGATCGATGTGGTTTTGAGAAAAAAATCATAAAAATTACATCCATGATGTGATAGTGATAAAAGTTTCCAGATATGTTTCAAACTAAATATGCACTGATATTCTTAATATTTTATTGCCGTACATTAATTGGGAGCTGAAATATTTAAGTTTAAGTATACAATTTTATTTAATTTTTTAAACATTTTTTAAAATCAAGTCTACACTTCACCAGACATAACACACACCTATTCATATCAATTAATTATATGAAGCAATTCATAAGATTTTCCAGTCAATTTTTCACGTTTAAATGTATAACATCAACACCTAGTTAAATAAAATGTATATCTACTGCCTGTTTTTAAAATATAACCTGAAGAGAAAAATTGCACACATTTTGAGTGGTTGTTTTTTTTAACTAACATATGTGGTTTTGAGAAAAAAAAATCATAAAAATTACATCTATGAAGTGATAGTGATAAACGTTTCTAGATATGTTTCAAACTAAATGTGCACTGACATTCTGAACATTTTATTGCCATACATTAATTGGGAGCTGAAATATTTAAGTTAAGGAATACAATTCTTAAAAATTTTTTAGTAACATACAGTATTTGAGTGATGAAATCTGTTTGCCGGAATTTTATTTTCACTATGTGTGTTTTCATTATGTCTAGTTGTTGTTGACATAGTGGGAGGTAGGTAGGACTTGTGAATTTATTTATATCGCTGCGGCTGATCGATAAATTCATGAGCGTTCTATAGTTTAGGCATGTGTATAGTTCATATTGAGGAGCCAGCTTAGATTGCTGTGTGTAATACTGCCTCGGTTGAAGTAAACAGATCCAATTTTTGGTTAGTTGTGCAGTCCCGTTGAACCTATTGTTTGTGATCATAGTCCAGTTCCTTGTAATTTTTATTCAGTTTGTTACATTACTGTTTGTAAAATTGTTCTTCTCATCTTACTACCATTTATTTACTAGATGTCATAAATGGTGTAACATGCGTTTTGTCTTTTGTCTTGTCAGTCTTGTCATAATTGTAATAGAGCAAAAGTTAGTATTTGTTCTACAATTTATATATTTATCCCGTGGTTAAATATTTTAATTTTCTCCAGTTGGCTCTTATTCTTGTATCCAGTCATCTTGTTTGTACCTTGTTAATTTTCTATTGATTTGCTCCATATCTTGCATATATATATATATATATATATATATATATATATATATATATATATATATATATATATATATATATATATATATATATATATATATATATATATATATATATATATATATATATATATATATATATATATATATATATGTATATGTATATGTATATGTATGTTACTAAAAATACCAACAGCTTGATCTCCATATAAATGTGCCCAAGCTCGCGCCCTGGATAGGACACTCCAGCTTCACCCTATAGGTGTCGGCAAAACACGGGAAGTAGCAGTTACAGGTTATAAGCATTTTGCCCAATTGGCGTAGGGCATGGCGCCAGGGGCTACTTCCGACAGTGGGAGAGGTTCTAGGATCTCACTGGACAGCTACCGCCCGCTTCAAGCTGGGCAGCCCCCAGTCAATAAGGTGTTGTCCCGCCACTGTCTGCTTTCCCCATTGGGTGCATGGGGATTAGGGTCAAACCCGAACTGTGGACAGAAAATTTTGCACCAAGCAATTATCGAAAAAATAGAAATAAGCAAACTCTCAGATTGGGATGCTGGAACGTCCGGACTATGTTGACTGGACTATCCGAAAACCTACAGGATGAAAACGATGTAAGGAAGACAGCCATAATTAATGATGAGCTTAAACGACTTCAGGTGGATATAGCTGCACTTCAGGAAACGCGCCTGGCGGGCTCTGGAACGGTGAGCGAGAAGGACTACACATTTTATTGGCAAGGGAAAGATCTTAATAAAGCTAGAGAACACGGAGTAGGTTTTGCGGTCAAAAAATCGCTAACTAACATGGTTGAACCAGGCGAGAATGGATCAGAACGCCTGTTAACGCTCCGCCTGCAAACTAGCAGCAGTAATCAAAAGCATACCTAGGCAAGAACAGCTTGTTCTCCTTGGTGACTTTAACGCTATAGTGGGTGCCGATAATGTTTCATGGCCTTCATGTCTGGGCAGGTTTGGTATTGGCAAGATGAATGAAAATGGACAACGGGTCTTAGAATTGTGCGTCCACCATGACCTCTGCGTGACCAACACCTACTTTCAGACAAAACCCCAGCATAAGGTGTCATGGAGACACCCACGATCCAAGCACTGGCACCAACTTGACCTGATTCTCGTCAGAAGGCCACTCCTCAGGTCTGTGCTCTCCACGCGCTCGTACCATAGTGCAGACTGTGACACAGATCACTCCTTGGTTTGCTGCAAAATCAGAGCACAACCAAGAAAACTCTATCGTGTCAGACATGAAGGGAAACCACACATTGATACCAGCAAGATGTCAGACCCTTTCATGATCGCTCAATTCACTGCGACCTTCAAGAAAGTGCTCAGTAGCCCTCAGCATGGTGATACTATTACAGAGAACTGGGAGCATCTACGGAACACCATTCAAAGTACTGCACTTGCCACCTTTGGTAAGAAAACAGCAAAGTCAAATGACTGGTTTGACGCTTCATCAGATGTGATGGCACCTGTTATTGAAGCTAAGCGCAGTGCTATGAATGAATACAAACGTTCACCGAGTGCCAGAACCCTACAGATCCTGAGGGCTACGAGAAGCAAAGTTCAACAAACTGCTCGACGCTGTGCAAATGACTATTGGCTCCAGCTCAGTGAGAGCATCCAGATCGCAGCGCAAACAGGCAACATTAGACAAATGTATGACGGTATAAAGAAAGCACTTGGCCCCCATAAAAGTAAGACGGCACCGCTAAAAACCATCAGCGGAGAGAAGCTAACCGATAAGGGTAAGCAGATGGAGAGGTGGGTCGAGCACTACTCTGAGCTTTACGCTAGAGACAATACCGTTACGCCTGCAGCCCTTGATGCTGTCAATAGTCTGCCAACTATGGAGGAGCTGGATGCCGAACCAACATTAGAGGAACTCAGTAAGGCCATTGATAGCTTGGCCTCTGGCAAAGCACCAGGCAGTGATGGGATTCCTCCTGATTTAATCAAATGCTGTAAGAGCACGCTATTACATCCCCTGCATAGGATGCTGTGCCAGTGCTGGGAAGAGACAATTATTCCTCAAGACATGCGAGATGCCAAGATTGTAACACTGTATAAAAATAAAGGAGACAAAAAATGTTTGCAATAACTACAGAGGCATCTCTCTTCTTGGTATTGTTGGTAAGGTTTTTGCCAAAGTCATCTTAATGCGACTACACAAGTTAGCTGAGCGCATATATCCAGAGGCACAGTGTGGATTCTGAGCTGGCAGATCAACAACAGACATGATCTTCTCTCTCCGCCAGCTTCGGGAAAAATCAAGAGAGCAGAAAAGACCATTACATATCGCCTTTATAGACCTCACAAAAGCATTCGACCTGGTTAGTAGGGATGGACTCTTTAAAATCCTCCTGAAAATAGGCTGCCCTTCTAAAATGCTGGAAATGATAAAGTCATTCCATGACGACATGAAGGGAACAGTCCAATATGCTGGAAGCACGTCACAGCCCTTTGATATACGAAGTGGCGTTAGACAAGGCTGTGTTCTGGCTCCGACCCTCTTCGGAATCTTCTTTACCTTACTCTTGAAACATGCATTCAGAGATGCAACTGAAGGAATATGCCTTCACACTAGGTCAGATGGCCGTCTGTTTAATCTTTCAAGGCTGAAGGCAAAAACAAAAATCAGAAGGGTCACTATAAGAGACTTGTTGTTCGCTGATGATGCTGCAGTCGTCACTCAAAGCCAACAGGAGCTTCAGAGCTTGATGAATCGCTTCACTAAAGCATGCAAGGACTTTGGCCTCACAATAAATCTAAAGAAAACGAATGTGCTGAGTCAGGATGTGGGTGCTGCACCAGTTATCACTATCGATAACTATGAATTGGCAGTGGTGCACCACTTCACATACCTAGGGTCTACCATCAATGACAAACTCTCACTGGATACAGAAATCGACAGCCGCATTGGCAAAGCTGCAGCTACCTTTGCCCGCCTCACATCGCGTGTTTGGGGAAACTATAAACTCACAATGAAGACCAAAGCTGCGGTATATAATGCCTGCGTCACCAGCACACTCCTATATGGCAGCGAGACCTGGACGACCTATGCTAAGCAAGAAAGAAGGCTCAATACCTTCCATTTGCGGTGTCTACGCCGCATCCTCGGCATCTCGTGGAAAGATAAAGTGACAAATGTCGAGGTGTTGTCACGTGCTGGCTTTCAAAGTATGTATACGCTGCTTAGACAGCGCAGACTTCGCTGGCTTGGCCATGTTCGCCGCATGGAAGATGGTCGCATCCCAAAAGATATCTTCTACGGACAATTAGCAGATGGCAAGAGAACAGTTGGGCGACCACAGCTGAGGTTCAAAGATGTGTGCAAGAGAGATATGAGGGCACTGGACATGGATCCAGCAACATGGGAGGATGAAGCTGCCGATCGCAATAAGTGGCGATGCTATTTATGGCACCACCTTAGATTGGGCGAAGAGAGGCTCACACAAGAAGCAGAGGTGAGGAGAAAACGTCGAAAGGAGCACCAGGAAAATAAGCAGCTGAGGGCTGCCACCTCAGGGGCGCATTCCCATAGTCAGTTATGACTGAAGGGGCTATTATTATTATTATACTAAAAATACACTAATCTGTTCTGCCAGTATAAATTCCTCCTGGATTCTCCTTCACTCCAAGCAAGGAACGTTGAAAATTCCACAGCATAGACGAGGTTAGATCTAGCTTTGGATACAGCTGACATCAAAGGACACCGCTCTGGTTCAACGTTGATGAAGAAAAGCTGCTCTGGTTAGCAAACATCGAAGAATTTGCAATTCAAATTCATGAAGTAACGTCTCTTTCTTATAGACGACGACCTTGAAGTGCAATTGGCATTATATTTAGTAAGGAATGTTTCTTCCACTTTTCAAATTAGTGCGCAGACGGTGAGTGACGCCATTTTCAATTTCTTGTCTTTCCATCCAAGTAGGATTGAAGATCTTAGGTTTTGGCCCCCAAAAATGATACGTGTACAGCATGGGGCATAATTATGTGATTTCTTGAAGCAGCTTCTTCTGCAATAAATGCTACAGTTTGTATTCAGTAGCCTGGCCTGGTAATAATGTTATAATAAGTTCCTAGGGATCTGAGGCCCGTTCATTAGCCCGCCCTCACACAGTACACTGGTTAAAAGCAATCACAATCCAACGGCCAGTTTGGACAGTTCACAAAACACTTTATTATCTCACAAAGCTCCACTTTGACATCTAAAGAGTATGTTCATACATAGGTATCGTTCCTAGCACGGTCTATACATTGTCGAAGTACCGTCTAGTACTAAGGAAACATGTCGATGACATTTTCACAGCATTTATTAATAAGACATCACTCACTTTCTCATCAGCATCCTCGTACAAACTTGCATATATAAACTAGCGTTGACGCACGGAGTTGTATGCGTAACCTAGTGATGTTAAAACCTCATGCATGTAGAGGGAATATCATATACTCTTTGGAGCAGAAGTAGAACAAACGAAAAAGCAGACAATACAGCGGGGAATATCTGAAATATGGATTTATTCCAGCACTAAATAACCAACAGCTGATAATATGTCTATTATGTGAGAGGGCCTTTTCAAATGAGCCGATGAAATATTCCAGACTTCTTGAACATTTGAAAAAAAAAATCCACTCTGATAAAGCAAACAAAAGCTTGGCATATTTTCAGTCACTTCGTGAAAACTTTCAGAAAAGTAAATCTGTTCGCGACATGTTTACCAGCACTTCACAACAAAACTCTGATGGCCATTTCATTGCTGATAGCTGCTAAATCTGGAAAGCATTACAATCGGAGAATACTTGATTCTGCCAGCTATATGGGAGGTTGTGAGTACAGTTATGCATAAATCACGTAAACAAAAAATTAAGGCGATTCCGCTCAGCAATAACTCTGTTCAAAGAAGAATAGATGAAATAACTGAGAATATTGAAGACACATTGTGCAACATACTTTGGGTAAGAGAATTTGCATTGCAGCTGAATAAGTCAACTTTGGCGGGCAAAGAATCTTTGCTTCTTGGGTATGTTCGATTCGTAAAGAATGAAATCTTAGTTCAAAAGTTGTTATTTGCAAGGCAACTAGTAACAGATACGTAAAGCGAGTCAATATTTCATGTAGTTGAGCAATTTTTGTAAAGAGAAGGACATTCTCCTTACTAGCATTCTTGCTTGTGCAACAGATGGGGTACCATCAATGATGGGTTATTACCGCGGGTTTATCGCTTTCTTAAAAGAAGCTGTACCTGGTATATTTATAATACACTGTGTAATTCACAGACAACATCATGCTGTTAAAAAAAACTAAGTGATTAGCTTCACAAATCATAAATGAGAATGATGAACAATTTGAACGCTTGCTGATGCACACTGAAGTCAGCTGACTCTCAAAAGGAAATTGTCTGAAACGCTTTCATGCTTTTTTGAAACTGCAGTAGAATTCAATATTTATTTTAGAATTCTTTAAAGACTCGCACACTTCGCTCAGTACAGATTGGATAATAAATCCATTCCTGGACACGTGCAGTAAGGAATAGGAAGGTTGAAAGAGCAACTTATATCGTTGCAAAATGACGTTGAGCTTAAGCAAATGTTCAAAAAATCATATCAAGACTTTTGATAGCAGAAAGAAATCTGTGAACGCTGTCCTACAGTGTGGGGCAAGGTTAAGATGTTCTGTATTGCCTTCCCAACATCGTATTTAGTAGAGCGGGTTTCAGCGCGGTTGTCCATCTTCTTTCGAAGCGAAGAAACAGACTGCAAATTACTGAACGTGATGATCCTTCCGGGTAACTTTCAGCCTGATGTTGAGAAGCTGACATCACTGCACCAGGCACATCCATCTCACTGAAGTTAAAAGAACGATAAAGTAAGTTTTTTTATTAATATAATCTCGTATACTGTTGTTTGTTATACTGGATTAAGTAATTACATTTTTCTTTTTCTTTTTAAATAAGCGTATTCGTAGCTTTATATTAGACTGTAATAAACAGAGCCATTAGTCGACACTTTTTTGAACTAGCAGTTGCTCTTATCTATCACTCGTTATAGTTTTTATGTGCTGTGAGGAAATGCAAAGGGGCGTTGGGGAGATGCCCTGGGACCCAAGGAGGCGGTGACCCGAAAAGGTTTGGGAAACACTGTATTAAATAAGTAAATGTTTGCTTACCAAATAAAGGATAATTTCTGCACTACAACTGCTAATAAGCTCTGGAGCAGAATATCACTTTGTAAAGTGGCAGAATTCATCTTGAGACAATGGTACTGAGTGATAGAGACACCTCGCTTAAATAGCAAGATAAAGTCTGCAGGTGGCTGTTGCACGTGCAATAGATGCAATTAAGCTAGACGTAAGGCCGAGGGGAAAGTTTCACCTGGCGACCCTAGATGCAGGAAAAAAAATGTAATATGTAGCTACACTGGTGGTTCTACGAACGACCGAATTTCGAGATTCTAGACGAGGGCGGCAAAAATGAAAGGTAAAGGTATTCCCTCGTGTCCACAGATTCTCTGTAAATCAAAGAAAACAGGGAACTATCCGTTCTCTACAAGAAAAGTAGAATAAAAGGACCTTTAGCTAGATGCCGCTGTCCACGTACAGAGGAGTGAAATTTATCATGTCCAACGTAGGATTGACATGACCAATGCCAGAAATAGCGCTATTAGGAGCTATAAGACAGAAAGTGCGCATACACAAAAATAGAGAACAAGGCAGGGCAGACCAATCGCTGAAAGTGACAGAAATTTAATTCAAGTCACGACAATTTTGCATTCTCATGTCTGTTCTTCTTTCAATTTCTGTTACAGTTTTTGTGCTTTCCAAATCTACAGGATAATTAAAAAGCCACTCCGGATTTTAAGAATGTTATGTACTCACTTGTATCGATGAATAGACGTTAAACAATTGCCATAACAATGAACAATAACTACCATTTATTAATCGACTAACAGATGTCTGTTTTATATTTCCAGAAACATACTTAAATATACATATAAACTTATTAAAATGTTAATATAATAAATATGTACACTTTGATGTCATCATCACCCACTCCTGCTCCACTTGGAGCCTAGGAATATCTCTGCTTTTGGTTCCCAGTGAGAGAACCGGCTATTTGTTCTGTTTCGATCGGCTCTACACCGGTCTAGAATAGTCTACATGGCCCATGTTTTTTTTAAAATAGCTCTTTGTCCTTAGGCGTACTTTGTCAACAACAACAAAGTTCTCTTTTCGATTTCCATCGTTTAATTTCAAACTGTCGCCTCTAGACTCTCTTTCTCGTATATAATGATTATTTTTATGGTATACGTGCTCAATGAGAGTGTCTGACTGGCAGAGAGGACAAAGTTACTGGTTTCTGGTGTCAAAGAATGCTAACTTCACGCTCCAGTCTTTCCATCTGTAATTGGGTACCTGATATGTTCTTGAGTTAAGGAAGGCTAAGGCAGCGAAGACGGGAACTGGTCATCCCACCTCATAAAGTTAGACCTATAATAATGAAACCATTTCACTCCCCTCCGGCAATATCTGCTATGGGACTACCTCTACCTTTTTATGTTCTCAGTGCTTATGTGACTATATAATTGACTGGCCTGTCTTTAACCTTCTTAAGTTGATACTTTTAACCAACTTGTCTGGAAGAATGACAGTGAACATATACTTTCCTTCATAGACAATGGTCCACCATAGAACACCACGTTATATGAATATTGTAAACCTGAAATTTAATCTGAAGCTACCACATAGTACAGAGCTGTCCAACATTTTTGTAACGGTGGTTTTGTTCATTGTTCAAATGGCTAAGTTAGTACATAGCTTTACTACATAGTTGTAACCTTACAATAGTTTTGTTCATCGTTCAAATGGCTGAGTTAGTACTAAAGCTTTACTACATTGTTGTAACCTTAGTTTTGTTCATCGTTCAAATGGCTGAGTTAGTACATAGCTTTACTACATTGTTGTAACCTTAGTTTTGTTCATTGTTCAAATGGCTGAATTAGTACATAGCTTTACTACATCGTTGTAACCTTAGTTTTGTTCATTGTTCAAATGGCTGAGTTAGTATATGTCACACAATTTTAGGGTCAATCTCTTGTCCTGTCCGGTCGTATTCAGTTACATTTGTTGCGCGTACTGATTACGTGAAATTTCCGTGGTCGGCACATTTCTTTCTCTGCTAACAAGCAGATATTTGGTATTTTCAAATCACTTTACAATTCTTTCAGTAATAGTTATCATGTTTGTTTGCCCGCTTGACCTTGTTAAGAGTAGGCGGATGATGCAACCTTAACCGATAATCCGTTGATAGACATTCTCGTATACAAGAGGCGAGCGCCTGTTTCACACGGAAACGACCAGCAAAGGTTGATTATCGCTGATAAGACTAGTGTGACGTCTTAGCCCAGATGATAATACCATGAATTGTTGTTTGCACAAGGACGGGGCGATAATTAACAGTCAGACACACCTGAGCGGAAATGTTGTAATAGTTCCGGGCAGATCTAAGAAGTTGTATGTAATTATTGACAAGAATATTCGAATGTTACTATTGCCATATATGGAAGATGTGACCTTTACAATCAAATACATAATTCCTATTAGGAAATGTTTGAATAAACCCCTTCCTAAACACGCATGTTTGAAACTATTGGCGGGCACTCGAGATGTAAACATAACAACATTTCTGATTCGGGCTTGGTCTAATAGTAAACAACACGTGTCAGCAACGAAAGGGGGAATATAACTTGAAACTTTTGAAGTTTATAGCACTGTGAAAATTCACCTCGTCGAGAAAACAACCAGACCTGCCAGAGTTAAGAATAAAATCAGAATTTATTTATCGGACCGGACTTGTTTGAGCCTCTTGAGGACTTAAAAGCCCAGGACAACTCTACTATTATTAGCAAGGAAAACCGGAATATGAGTAATCTGAAACATGGAGTCAGAGTGGGAACTTATTGTAAAGTAACAACACACCAGAACACGTGTAAGAAGCATCTTCAACAGGTTGCCTTAACTCTATCTCTGAACCAGAAGTCTGTGATCCCAAAGTCAATTTGGGGTAAGTTGTATATCTATAATTCTATGTTTTGCATTATTAACACGTGAAATAATATGTATACTTTGACATGTGAATATTAATATGTGAAAATTGCTTAGTGGATGTCCAAGTCATTTTAAGCTGACAACCTCAGCATATAGAATGATGATTTTATGAACCATCACTGCAATGGCTGGTGACTGCTTTATGCGAGTTTCTTATAAAGAACCAAAAGCAGAGGTAGTCCCACGTTCCATATGGAGTAGAGAGTGAATGATGAGAAAAATGATGTACATACTTATTATATTGTTAACCTTTCCAACCAATGTAGAGGTAAACGTAAACCTATTCAGTTTAAAAGTAATGAAAGGTTTCCGCTCATTTGTTTTCCTCTTAGTCTGTGCTACAGATTTGTGGTACAGTTGCGTGCAGTCGACGCTAGACATCACATTAGAAGGATCTTGAAGACGCTTGCCGCGACAACCTATGCAGTTACCTCGGCCGTGTACAAGAGACGTTCTGCAGCCACAATAATTGACTATTGACCAGAAATACAGTCTGAAGCAATTGTGCGTACCAACAGCGGCTGAAGCAGACGATAACCGATCCCCCACCGAAAGTTAAATACCATACACACCAACCAACGGTTATTTCAAATCTTTTCAATAATTCCGCCACAGTTTAAAATCATCCGATGATGAATAATATAATCTTTTCTTTGGTATAAGAAACTTTATTTACTTTAAATCTTGTTACACTCTAGGTGATTACTAAACCAGTTGATTTGTAATTTTAAAGATGTGGTTGGGTTAATCACTATTGAGTGAATTGTATGTCTGCGTCCATATTACTGTCGCGTAGTGGTTAAGAGTATGTCTGATGCCAGGCAATTATGAGTGAGATGCGTGATAAAAGATAGAATTAGAGTCACGAATGTGAATAGAGAGTCAGGAGAGAAGATATGTATGCGTATGTATTAAATAACTTCTTTCCTGCCACATTCGCAACATTGTTAAAATGTCATACTGTCACTCTTCCTCCCCGAAATATGATTATGGCAATAAGGACAGGACAAGTCAACATTTAAGTGACAGGTGAAATAGGAAGTAAATTCTGACCGCTTAAAACCCACACACACACACACACACACGCACGCACGCACGCACGCAAGCACACACACACACAAACACACACTCACACACACACACATATATATATATATATATATATATATATATATATATATATATATATATATATATATATTCATTCATACATAACCCTCCACTCCCAAAGGAGCATAGGCCTTCAACAAACACATGCCAAGTCCTCCTGTCACGTGCCATCATCTCAAGTTCTTTCCATGTTCTCCTTATCATTTTCACCTCTGTTTCCAGCTCTCTTCTCAATGTGCTTCTTGGTCTACCTCTGCTTCTCTTGCCCTGGGGGTTCCAGAACAAGGACTGCCTTGTAATGCTATCAACAGGTTTTCTCAGTGTGTGTCCTATCCATCGCCATCTCTTGTTCTACTGGCACTTGTCTAGTTCTTGTCATCAGTTCCACGTTGGTAACCTTGTCATACCATTTTAATCCCTCTATTCTACGCAAGCACCCATTTATGAAAGTCCGTAGCTTTTTGGTAGTTGTCTTTGTTGTTCTCCATGTCTCAGAGCCATACAATAGGACTGACTTCACATTTGTGTTGAAGATTCTTATTTTCGTGTTGGATCCGATTTCTCTTGATCTCCATATATTTCCCAGTGCAATGAAAGCTGCTCTTGCTTTTTGTATTCTTATTTTGATATCACTGTCTGTCCCTCCAGCTTTGTCTATATTGCTACCAAGATATGTGTACGATTCTACATCTTGTATTGGTGTATCTTCAAGTTCAACCCTGTTATCATTACCTGCATTTATTCTCATTATCTTTGTCTTTTCCCTGTGTATTTTCAGACCCAATATGTATATATATTTACAGGGTGGCGCCGAGCAGACTGATACATTTTAAAAAGTGATAAATAATTGAATTCAAAGCAAGAGCAATTAATTTACCTGACTCCCACAGTTGTACAACCACAGTCACGGAGTATAGACACCTGTGTATTGTTTAACAGCACTCTGTGAAGTTGAAGTGTGCCTGTGCCATCATAGGCTGGTGATGCAGTAACTGCAGGCAATGGGGGACCACACCTTAACCATGAAGTAGCATTGGGCTGATAAAGAGAGACAACCTGTACAATGTGAAGCAACCTCAAAATCAAAGGCACAACACGCAGTGATTGATTAATAACAGTATTGTCCTGATTATTCACGGGTGCATCACCAGTATGTGCTGAATTTGCATGGTAATTTGTATGTGCAACATCACGAGAGCATGATCGATGTCCCTGTCGATTAAAAGAACCACCCTGATTCCTGTAGTTTTGTGATACATGCCTAGGTGAAGAATTCTGATTATTCGATGCATAGTTATTCCAATTCCTGTTAAATGGAATAAAATTATCATGTCTTCTCCAACTTTAGTTTTGTTGTTGGTAATTGCCTCTATCCTTAGGTGACTGGTTTCTGTAATATTGTCTACCTCTGTTAGAACCTCCATTATTGTACCTCCCTGATACAAAATTCCTATCAAGGCTATGAGATCTCGGTCTGAAATTTGTGTTGTTCCAGGTTGTGGCTGGAGCAACCGGTAGAGATTCCTTAATTACATTATTACTGACACAAGTACCTGGATGGGCAATGCAAAACTGTCTTCCAATTTCCTCTAATGAAGACAGACTAGAAGGTTTTCGTTCATGTAAGAATGGCCAAAATGGTTTGCTCACAGAGGATAAAACTTTTTCCCGCAATAATAAGTCCATGAGGTTATCGTTAGTTTTTTCAATACCTGAAAGTTGGACCCATCTGTTGAAAGTCAAGCAAATAGCTGAAATGAACTCTGAGAAATCCTTCCCAGTCTCATGGATAATAGTTTTGAAACGCACACGAAAACCCTCTGCATCTTACTGGTAACGTTTCAGTAATAGAGCCCTAGCAGCTTCATAATTATTTTTGTTTGGCTCGTCCATTGTACAGAGAGCAGTCAATGGTTCTCCATTCAAGAATTCCATTAGTCTGGCACACCATTGGGATTTGTCCAGTTTATGTGCTTCACAACTTTCGAAACGGCTTAGGAAGCACGAAATATCATCAAAATTAGGCTTAAAAATGGGCAGGCAAAATTTAGTAGACCCAGTATTTTGCCTGTTTGAGGAACCATGAACCCCGGAATCATCATTTGGTTTACCCTGTGATAAGTCCAAATTTAAGCAAGGGCAGTAATCGTTATGAGTCTCGGATGTACCATAGATTATAGTGGTTATTCCACTTGAACAGCTGTTGTCTAGCTGTTAATTTATTTAAAAAAATATGAGTATCGCATTCGAATCTTCGAGATTCAGAATGCTTGTCACGGTGGCGGAGTTCCACGTGAGTTAAGTGTTCTAAGCTATTTTTGAGCTGTGAGCGAAAGTTCTCGGAAAGTTAGCCTCAGGCTTTTGTGATTGGCTGGGGTGTTCTAGGGAAGAATGTTTTTGGGGTCAGTGTGTACTGGGCGAGTGCACTGGAGAGATGTAAAGTGTTTTTCAATGTGTACCAGTGTACATGCATTTATGCTGAGATATATTATGTGTGATTATCCCAGATGAGATGTATTAGTTAAGGAGATGTTTCTTGGGCCTTTGAGTATACAGGCCAGTGTTTAAAGATTATGTACATTTTTGAAGAGTTTGTGTCCTGGGCGTGACTGGAAAAATCAGCCCAGTGTTTTCGAGGGAAGCCTGTACACTGCTTGATGTGTCGACTTATATTATGAGGCCTACTATTATTTATCAGCAGTCTTCTAGATGGATTAAAGACACTGCTTGATATGTCGACTTATATTATGAGGCCTATTATTTATCAGCAGTCTTCTAGATGGATTAAAGACAGTGCTTGATATGTCGACTTATATTATGAGGCCTATTATTATTTATCAGCAGTCTTCTGGATGGATTAAACTGCGTTGAGACGTCATATATTGGTGAGGCCTATTATTTATCAGCAGTCTTCTAGATGGATTAAAGACAGTGCTTGATATGTCGACTTATATTGTGAGGCCAAGGTTTGGACCGGCCGTATTATGATTAACTGCAGTACAGCGATTTGGTGGAGCTGTTAGGAAGCTGTTAAACTGCGCTGAGACGTCATATATATTGAAGGCCTATTATTTACTAGTACTGCGATTCCCCCAGCAGTCTTATGGATGAATTAAAGAGCGCTGAGACGTCAAATATTACAGGCCTATTATTTACTAGTACTGCAATGGTCAGCAGTCGTATGTACATGAATTAAAGAGCGCTGAGACGTCATATATATTTGAGGCCTATAACTATTGGCACTGCGTTTGCCAGTAGTTCTTCTTGATGGATTATTGTTATCATATAATGTGGATCCTTCTTTTGGTATGCTATTATGACCTGTGTAACATGCTGTACTTCGTCTACGTTATTGTGACCGTGTTGTGGTGTAATAAAACTGTTCTTTAACTGTCACAAGGCGTTTAACCCTCCATGACTCGTACGTGAGCTATCGTGGGGTGAGTGACTGTTTTCTACACACCCTTCACATATCATACCCGGTAACAGCACAGCAGTACACACATGGATAATTAGCCTATATATAGCGTATGCAATGAAGAAACTGTTACCTCTGCAGTGGTGAATACACATGAACAAACAGTATGCAACAGATTGAATGAATAGCAGCTTGTATCAATTAGGATATGGAATACTAGGAAGGAATAAGCGTCGTTATCATTACAGAGACAAGTCACTCGCAAATGATATCTTACACCTTACTGCAATCATAATACATACAATATTCGTCATAACACAATAGTGTAAGAATAGTATGAAAATAATTGTTGCATCATCAAAACATCGTCGTACATAAAATAAATATGTGCATAAACAGTG
Source organism: Oreohelix idahoensis (assembly GCA_024509875.1). Taxonomy (NCBI): domain Eukaryota; kingdom Metazoa; phylum Mollusca; class Gastropoda; order Stylommatophora; family Oreohelicidae; genus Oreohelix; species Oreohelix idahoensis. Next base: position 52,676 of record JAMPIV010003984.1, on the reverse strand, counting down.
CATAAAAAATGAGATTACGCATTATCTAATAGAAGTTATATAGTATCTTAATACAATTCTATATAATATCCTATATTTATTTGATACAATAATATCTATATTCTAAACAAGTTGAACAGGCAATAATTCCAGCCGTGTTGAATAGTCTCATAAACTTGGCAAGATAACCGCATACAATTCAGAGTCAACTTGCTATCCGGTTTCACTTGGTTCCACATGGATACAAGGTGGCATACCTCACTCTCTTTGTTAATGTAACATCGGAACATAGACTTTCATTGCAAAGCTGTCGCTGTGAAAATATACAAATGAAAAAAAATTCTATTTTAATTCACAGTAAGATCTAACGATGTAAAACGGAAATTAACGTTACATTTACCTAAAACTGTGGCTTGTGTGAACCTGTAGCCCTTTTACCGATCAACAAGCCTTCCCTTGACACGTGTAAACACCACAGGAGGCTTATGGGGCAGAAAATGATCGTAGCTCAAGGTCGTCGCTATTGGATGCTGAAAAAAATTTTGCTACCCTCATAACAGCGAGATACTCTCTCAAAACCACAAGCAGTTGTATTAGAGACTCTCTTTTTATTATTATTACCTTGTTTATCAATAACTTTAGGCCTTTGTTGAGAAAAGTTAACATAGTTGTCATTATTATTTCTCTTTTGATAAAAATATCTGCCAGATTGTTTATGTTGACTTCCAGACTTATTATCGTAAAATTGATAATCTTTCCTGTAATCATTTTTACCAACCATACTTTTCAAAATCTTCAGAACCAAAATATTTAGATCTGTTAAACTGTTTCTGGTTTCTTGGAGAAGACAGATTACAATTTGCTGATCTCCCTTGATAATGTTTAAAATCTGTATTATCTTTCCTGTCATGATTGTTTTTCTTCTTTTCGGTGGCAGCGTGCTTAACCCCTGAATCAGTAATAGGAATAATAAAATCCTTATGATTACTAACATATTGAGTATTACTTTGGGCACTAGTCCTACTAGTCTCGTCCCTTGTTATGTTCTTATTAGGCTTTCTAACCTCAGATACAAGGTTAGTTTTTTGAACATTGACATGAAATTTATCCTTGTCTTTACTGTGATGTACAGAATCAAGTATCACAGTAGAATTAACCTTGTTGGCCTGTCGCCAGGAACTATTAATATTACCAGCATAGACACTAGTACGTTGAAAATTATATCTACCACGCAAGGATTTCCGCTCACCACGTTTGATGTTAGTATTGGCATCGAGTGTCTGTTGCTGACTCGACGTTTTTAAGACGTGTTGATAACCGTCTTTCTGTCTAACTTTTTCAACATTGACAGTAGACAGCATTTTTCTACCTAAAATTATATCAACCAAACCGTCCACTCTTTCCCTTAATTCCGTAATTTCAATATTTTTTAAGTGAAATCTGTTCACTTTGTTTCTTAATTACGTCATCAAATGTCAAAACTCTACATCTTTCCTCCGCTAGTGATTTCTCAATCTTAGCTAATTTATCTTCCTCCATTATTAACTCTTCCAATGTCTCTTTTTCATCATTTCCCTTATCTCCTCTTAGTTGCTGTGTTTCAAATTCACTATTCTCAATATTCATTAGCTCCTCAACTCCATTTGGAAATACAGTATACATCTCTTCTTCAATACAAGAATTTACTCTACTCACTAAATCAAGAAGCGTCTCTGTATAAGACCTATCACGGTCAATTGTCTTAGCTTCTAGTTTGCCACACCTCTCTTTCTTTTCCTGAAGTTGCTGCTCGAGATTAATAGTTTTGCCTTGCTCGACTTTCAACTCAGCTTCTAAGTATTCAATCCTGCACAATGCCGAATTTAATGCTTCTTGCCCTCTTTCAAGATCCAAGTTTGATTTATATAAATCACTTTCAAGTTTAGTAACTGTTGCCTGTAATTTGCTCTCTTTAGCAACACTTTCTAAAATCTTTGCCCTTTCCTGAAGCGCACTTTGTTTAATGCCTTCTATCTGCTCTTCATCCCTAAACTTCTCTTTCTGTTCATCAGAAGTATGGTTGTGGATTATTTTGAACATGCTTTGCACTATATGTCCGTGTTCAAGCTCAATATACTGTCGCAAAAACAGACGAAGGTGCCGTAGCAAATTCACCAAATCCTTGGCCATTACCAAATTGCAAACAAACTTAAAGTTATGTTTAGCAAATAACTCCAGGGATGTTGACACATTAATCAAAAAATCATCCATTATCCATTCTCCAAGTCGTGCACCTCTCAATCCCTTATCATCTCTACCTACCATCAATGCAGACTCCAACATAGGCCTTATATCTGTAGGGTACATATCACGATCCATGGTGATCCACTTACCAAGTCCACTGTATATATATATATATATATTCACCAGTTATAATTACCACAAGTTTATGTCCCTAAAAATTCGGACAATTACCTTTTCAGCTCACAAAGCTAGATATCCTTTCAAGTAATTGCAAATATCAGTTAATTACTGTATACCATAGTAGCATAAGTTCTTGTGCATAGAACCTTTGTAAAATATACCAATATGAGGGATACCTTTATATCAATTTGAGTGATGTCAATATTATGTGAAATAGCCTTAAACACTCATGCATCAAAGTCTTACAATAAGTTATAAACAACTAACATATTTAACATGAAATACTCATTACAACAAATAGTACACAATATATATAGGAAGATTTGTTGACACAAGATAAAATGGCACAGTTTTCACAATATAAACCACTTATCTTCAATGAAGGAAAGTACGCCCGTCCAAAATGCTGAACATCACAAAGTCTGCTGAGGAAAACAGTTCACCGCATAAGGTCACCGCAGCTTGACACTTCTCACTTCAGGTCCTTTGTCTTCGCTATTGTATGTGTGCACGTAAACCGCACAGGTAAACAGGAACTGTATTACTGCCAATTATCTACTTGAGGCACACGTGTAGAATGACTGCATATCAGCTTGAATTCCCTCTGTAACTGTAGGGGTACACAGTCTGTCAATCTCGTTGATAATCCACTTGAAAGGAGGTACTAGACATCTCTTGTTTACTATGATGGTAAACTTCTGTAATCGCGCCACCAAAATACTGGCACAGTTGACTTGAAAACTTCAATTCAAAAAGCAGAACTGAATCATGAAGCATATCTTGGCAATGGAAATGTTAGATATGTTATAATCCTCTATGTAGATGGGTATTAATCAGCTGCACTCCATCAGATATGTTACCCCCTAGTTATGTTAACGTCTGTTTTGGGGTAAGTCTTATATAGTAGGTATCACACCATGTAAGTTTGCAAACAACTACTATTGCACACGTAGTTGATAATGATGATGGATTCTTAAATGCGCCACACAGCATAGAAGAAAGTCACATAACGCAGATGACGTGGGATCATGTCCGAAAGTTTTGGCCACGACTGTTGCCGCTAGGCTTATTGATTGCCGCCACTGTAACAATCAGTATTTGTTTCAAAACGATGTTGCATCCACTGTTGCAGATGAAGTGTACAATTACTAACTATAGAGTAGTCGAATACCAAGGTTGCTATATATTATATCACGCCACACAGGCCCTTATTATAAATGTCGTAAGTTCGATCCAACTTGAACTGGAAACCACCACTGAAGTGTCCTGGTTTCTGAAGGGACGAGAGTCCATTGTGTTTTTCGGGAAGAATCTTCGAAGTGACTGCACTGGCAGTTTTCCCCAGTGAATCTCTGTGTGTTGGAATGACAGCAGAGTTCCTTGTTAAGTTCTGTGGACTCGGTTACAGGTAATACCGACTTTTTCCATTACTATGCTTTCGGTAGCAGAACATGTTAGAAGATTGCCTAGTCTGTGAACTGCAGCTCACCGGTCCTCCATTTCAGAACTTATATGTTGTGCTCAAGGTAGCCATTCAAGACTATTAGTCTTCATACCATCCAGAAATCCAGTGACGAAGATATATTGTGGGAGCCGCAGATTGGCGGCATATTTATGTCTACAATAAGCATTACTGCAGGGTTGATGGTAACCTGCTTATCAGAAGTATACAGCCGACGTCAGAACGAGGCCTGTGTTTTTCGGCTATGATACTACAGCCTGATAATGTGCAATTGGCGGGGAATGCCAAGTTGCACCTATGTGTCAAAGTGATTAAGGTATCTGACGCGTTTAGTCAGTAATCCCAGGGCGACGCCACGAACTGTCCTTATTGAAGAACATTGTATTGACCATGCACGAATATTCAAATGTTTACCAGCTTGATGAATGCCTAATGCATACCTATCGATTTCCGGTCAGCATGACCTTGTTTACAATGACTGTTCCTGTTGATACCATGTGTGTTCTCGTCAATAAATGTTTTGAAACGTGCCTGCAGTGTCCAAGCATCCTTGACTACTGCATGTGAGTGTATGGGTTGCAGGGTCTACATATATACGAGCCTAAACACATTCGCGCCTTCATTCGCACCCACACTCAGTTCATCATACGCTCGCACTACACACCTAACAACATGTATACTGTCTTGGGCCAGTGATCACCTCAACAAGAGAAAAGTACAGTTACATTTTTGACAAAAGCAGTGGACTATAGTATTTACGCACGCTAGTCAGAAGACTATGCTCGTTTAGTCAATTCATGGTTGACATTTATGCTCTGTTGTGAGCTTAGCGCTACGAGAGCTGATACATCAAACATTGATGTCTTTTTGCAGCGATGATTATTAGGACTGTTTTATACGCATGATGAGTTTGTCAGCCCTATGCACAACCTCATTAGCTAGGTATGGTGCAGTAGTTATCTTCAGAGAGTCTCTGTACTCACTAAATTTAGAATTTTTTCTTGTGTTTTGATGTCATGTTCATTTATGTATTAGCATTCTAAGACATTATGTAGTAACCATTATATTGTGAAAAATAATTTCGGAAACATAGTTTGATTATATCAGAGTTAATTTTGTATTGCAAGTTGAGAACATATTCTGAAACATTGGTTTCTGAGGTTTTTCGAAACAATAACACCTGTGAGCTTAAAATAATGTGACTTTTTTTTTTCTTGCAATTTAGACATGCATCATTTTCCAGCAGATTGTTTTGATTTTGTGTCTGCTTAGGTATAAAGATTTTTGTATGTCACACATTTTTGTTAATCTAATTACATTGTTGGTATATTAATATAAGGTGAAGCTAAAAAAAATAAATTTTAAAATACCATTTTTATTTAACTTAGCGTCATGAAATATTTTTGTTTTTTACTTTTTGGAAAATGTTTTCTAAGATTGTAACATTTTTTCGGTGCCCTGCGCTTAACTGTGCGCTAGAGGGAGTAATGATGTGTTTTTTTTTTACTTAACGTTTGATGGTGCGTTAGTTCGAGTTTATTTATAACGGCATTATTTTTTGTGTATGATGTCTGATGGTTGATGGTTACTTATGAATAAGTTGTATAACGGGGTTAAGGTTAGATTGTGCTTCGTTTATCTACAGCTTTCTTTTGTGGTTGTTAGATATACACATACATTGTCTTTGTGTCCTATACTTTCTTGTCATCACCATATGTATTTATATAATACGTTTTTGATCAAATGGTTATTACGATGTATTAATCCATCGTTCTCTACAGACATACCTGTGTTTTTCTTTTGTCTGTCCTGATTATTCTTCATTTTAGTCCATTTCTTCTACTGACTTTTCGGTAGCGGTTCATATGTGCATTATACTTTCATGTTGCATTTATATGTCACTTGATGCTATTTGTATTCTTATTCATCCTACTATACTGATACTTGAATCATGTATATTGTTAGGTTAATTCTATGCTAAATAGACTTAACTTTGTTGGAAGCAGATTATTTTGGTAGACTTAGCTGATTATTTTGTATGCTTTGTTTTCAGCTTTACTCATAATGCTGGTATTTTTTTGGATAATATATAGTATTTGGACTTAACAGGTTGATTAATTTTCCTGATTAGAACTTAATCACCCATTTATTTTTTGGCTCAGTAATGTTTAAAAAAAAAATGGTGTTATCATTTTTTCCCCCGGAGGGTGGTGTAAACTAATAAGTCCAAATTTAAGCAAGGGCAGTAATCGTTATGAGTCTCGGATGTACCATAGATTATAGTGGTTATTCCACTTGAACAGCTGTTGTCTAGCTGTTAATTTATTTTAAAAAAATATGAGTATCGCATTCGAATCTTCGAGATTCAGAATGCTTGTCACGGTGGCGGAGTTCCACGTGAGTTAAGTGTTCTAAGCTATTTTTGAGCTGTGAGCGAAAGTTCTCGGAAAGTTAGCCTCAGGCTTTTGTGATTGGCTGGGGTGTTCTAGGGAAGAATGTTTTTGGGGTCAGTGTGTACTGGGCGAGTGCACTGGAGAGATGTAAAGTGTTTTTCAATGTGTACCAGTGTACATGCATTTATGCTGAGATATATTATGTGTGATTATCCCAGATGAGATGTATTAGTTAAGGAGATGTTTCTTGGGCCTTTGAGTATACAGGCCAGTGTTTAAAGATTATGTACATTTTTGAAGAGTTTGTGTCCTGGGCGTGACTGGAGAAATCAGCCCAGTGTTTTCGAGGGAAGCCTGTACACTGCTTGATGTGTCGACTTATATTATGAGGCCTACTATTATTTATCAGCAGTCTTCTAGATGGATTAAAGACACTGCTTGATATGTCGACTTATATTATGAGGCCTATTATTTATCAGCAGTCTTCTAGATGGATTAAAGACAGTGCTTGATATGTCGACTTATATTATGAGGCCTATTATTATTTATCAGCAGTCTTCTGGATGGATTAAACTGCGTTGAGACGTCATATATTGGTGAGGCCTATTATTTATCAGCAGTCTTCTAGATGGATTAAAGACAGTGCTTGATATGTCGACTTATATTGTGAGGCCAAGGTTTGGACCGGCCGTATTATGATTAACTGCAGTACAGCGATTTGGTGGAGCTGTTAGGAAGCTGTTAAACTGCGCTGAGACGTCATATATATTGAAGGCCTATTATTTACTAGTACTGCGATTCCCCCAGCAGTCTTATGGATGAATTAAAGAGCGCTGAGACGTCAAATATTACAGGCCTATTATTTACTAGTACTGCAATGGTCAGCAGTCGTATGTACATGAATTAAAGAGCGCTGAGACGTCATATATATTTGAGGCCTATAACTATTGGCACTGCGTTTGCCAGTAGTTCTTCTTGATGGATTATTGTTATCATATAATGTGGATCCTTCTTTTGGTATGCTATTATGACCTGTGTAACATGCTGTACTTCGTCTACGTTATTGTGACCGTGTTGTGGTGTAATAAAACTGTTCTTTAACTGTCACAAGGCGTTTAACCCTCCATGACTCGTACGTGAGCTATCGTGGGGTGAGTGACTGTTTTCTACACACCCTTCACATATCATACCCGGTAACAGCACAGCAGTACACACATGGATAATTAGCCTATATATAGCGTATGCAATGAAGAAACTGTTACCTCTGCAGTGGTGAATACACATGAACAAACAGTATGCAACAGATTGAATGAATAGCAGCTTGTATCAATTAGGATATGGAATACTAGGAAGGAATAAGCGTCGTTATCACCCTGGTTTTTCAGTTTTAATTATTCTAGATGAAGAAGCATCATTTTTTTCCTCATGGGCTAATTTTGTCTTCCTCTCCTCCATTTCCCTTTCATGTTGCATTTTTTTCTCCTCCAGCTCAGTAATATGCCTCTTTTCATCTAATTCAGCAATACGCCTCTCTTCATCTAATTCTCTAATTTTCTCCTCTTCTTGTTTCGCCCTGGCAAACTCAGTCATTGCAAAGTTTTTTAAAGATTCACCTTCTAATCCAAATGCTCTGCCTTGCTTGACAAAGTAATCTTAAGTAGCCATGTTAATTGATAATATGACTTACTTAGTCAGTACGTGAAACAATGGCTTGTTGCTCTACAATATGATTAAAGCAAAGAAGGTAGCAATACTATTTAGCAATTATATCAAAGCAAATCATGTAGCAACAATTTGTGAAGAAAAAATAATACAAGGAAAAAAAATATATAGTAATAAGATAGTGAAAGGAAATGAACAAACAATTAAACACTAGCAGCAAGATAAAATGAGAATACTAATGGGAAACTGAAAAGAAAACAGCAAATGGAACAATATTACTGCCAAGAATTGACAACACAGGACCTAGACAGAGTATAAACATGAATATTGTATAAACCAAGTGACAGGCAGGTGAGGATAACAGCACGAACAAAACAATCATAAAACCAAGGAAAAAGCAATACACAACAATGCATTTACAATTAAATAGACGGAACGTCACACCTAAACAATTATTATTACAGAATACAAGCAGTGAACAGAAGCATCGGCGAGATACTCAAACCGGGAATTTCACTGTCTGGAATCTATAAACACACCTTCAGTCACATCTGCTGTGCTGTCATTTTACAATGACATGTATCGCCAACAACAGATCTCCGCCCAACCAGCTCGTGAAGACATAGAAACATGAAACATATAAAAAGAATAGAAAAAAGGCTTACAACACACATGCAATGATCAACACATCCAAACAAGGCCACATCTGAAAAAACGCGTTCCGACAGATGCTCGTCCGTGGAAGGCTTCAGTGTTGCATGCAGAACACGGTGGAGCAAAGAAACATCAGTGAACACTGGTTACTGTAAATAATGGCCACGAAGATCATGTATGGTTGATAGAAGACTTGAAATGACATCACTAAGTGGACTTGAGATCACACGATCGGTGCAGCAACAATGGCGAATCTTGACAGGTGCGAGACCGGCAGACATGCGCAGTCCAGCAAACAGTTATGCAATTTCGGCTCAGAAAACAGGCAAACAGACGAACTGGATTCGTTACAATTCAAAATGTCCGGTAGAGTTGTTCCAAAACATAATGGCCACCAATTTGCATGCTGTTACGACTGTTGTTTCTTTTAGAATGTGTGAAGATGTTTATCTTAAACAGTTCATCGGGCTATGTTGTCGAATGCATTATGGTTTGGTCATACAGGACATGATATTGGCAGAACAACTCAAGTCGGCGGTTAGCAGGTCTACAATATACATGTAGTACATATTTATTAAATTCTTTCACAATACAAGCATTGGAGAATCTTCAACATCTGTCTCCTCAATAAATGTGGTCAGTCCATAAATCAATAAGCATGCATGTTGAAATCATATATATCTTCGTCTTCTGTATTCAGTTCTGGCCGTTTTGACTAAGAGGTGCGTGCCAATCACGGACACCCAAGTAACGCGACCAAAAACGTGAATTATGTTTCTTGAATAAAAATACTTCTCTGTAAGGTGCGGAACTTCTTCATAAGTTCGGGATCATCTTAACGATCGTTGAAAACAAGTGGCGGCCTTCGAGACTATAATAATGCCACATAAAAATTACTCAATTTCTCCACAACTTCGGGAGCTCTAAAAATACGTCTTGTTTGGACGAATGAAACATACGACAGGCCCAAAATATTAGCCGTTAGAATAAATTAGCGCCACCACGTTACGTCATTGACAACCGGTGACGTATCAAAGTATACTGCGTTCAATACAGGTTAAAAATCGTGCAAAACATGCATTACCACAAATAGACATATCTCCTCAAATAACAATGGCTATATGCCTGCGTGTGGCAATATACAATGACATATTAACTTTATTCTTTAACAACTACATTTTTATAATAAATGTTCTTCTCATAGTTCTAATGGCTGATTTAGTACAGAGCTGCACTACGCTATTGTAAAGGAGATTTTCTTCATTGTTATAATGGCACTTTTAGTTTTAAAATTCTTGTACTGTCATAAAAACAGATCGCAAGGTCTTACATAATTGGACATGCGCCCTAAATATAACCGACGGACCTTGTTGTCTAGGTTGAACAGGCGCGCCTTGCCAAAACGAGGCAAAACTTATATTTTTAAAAAAATGTGTTCTGTCATTTATTGTGATATTTTGATAATAGCAACAATGAAGATGTGAAAGCAACGACAGGGTTAAGTTCCTTGATTTTCACCGTCTGAACCCCAGATACCATAAACACCATGACTGTCGAGTTATGCAATGGATCTGTTCAACTGACGATGACAGATGAAGATGCTGAGGAGGTGTCCTTTCTCAAATCAGATGCACCACTGAATCTCAGAACCTGGGCCATGATATACGTCAGTAAGAGAGACAGAATGTACTATCTGGGAGTGAACTGGCGCAGATATGGATTTCCAGGTAGTAGCCAACTAACGTGCTAATAGAACACGTTTACATCATCATCATCATCATCACCACCGTCGTCATCATCATCACCATTTCCTTTATCGCTCCCTATGGAGCTATCACTACAGCAGGAAACTTACAGGGAACCTGAACAAAGAAATCACATTCTCTTGTACTAGTGGTTTCTGTAGCAACGGGATTGCCAGCCACGTGAACAACCTAATATTAGTCGCCTTGTATGACGTGACTGATGGAGCAGTAGTCATGTTCTTTCTTTGACTCATCTGAGCTCCCTCCCTCCGGGAACTACACGAGGCAGACATTGTTTTAGCACTGACTAATTCTTTTATGTTGTACAGCACTTTTTTCTGTTTTCTTTCCTACTCTCTCTCTTTCTTTCTCTCTCCTCCCTCTCTCTCTCTCCCCACCCCTCCTACCCCCTTGTCGTGGTTGGGTTAAGGTTTTAGAGTATTTGTCTCGAGTCAGACAATTTTAGTGAAATCGACAATGAGAGTGAACTGACAGAATTATAAACGAAACACAGATAATGTGTAAATAATAGGGTGAACTTGAGACAAACCTGGAAGAGGATTCATTAAAGCTATCTCTCTTTCCAAGCCCCAACACACTTATATAGTCTTAAGAACAACCAGCTCTCTCTCCTTTCTCACCGTCAGGTAGAGACAATAGTAAGAGCTGCAATATTAAGAATGGATGAAGGGTCGTGAACAGCGCAGTAACACAAGGTTACAATTTATTAAAGTTCTCTTTTGCTTGTACAGAAGAAGAAGCATAAACAAATCTCGGCAAAATAAGTGATCAGAATAACAAAGTTAACAAATATATTAATTCATAACTCAAAGAAAACTAAACCACCAATTCCTCCTGTAGAACATGAAAAAATAAATAAACAGAGCGGTAATCCTTCGGCGGCGTGTGAGAATTTCCAAATACCACAGTCAGTGTCTTTTTATGTTAAATACACTGGAGACGCTACCTTGCCGTCTTCACCACTGGACGCTATCCATGCGCCATATTCACACACACACCAAAAACAACCCAGCTAAGCTGTATATTACCTCTGTCTATATTTTGCCTACTACTACTCGCAGAGTCCGTACTGACCAGTAGACCTAACAAATCAAGGGGGTCAACTGAGGACGACCGCCCGTTTCTTGCGCTCTTATCCGGCACGGATAAATATAATAGGCGTGCCTCGTAGACGAAACTTGGTGAGTAGATCCAGTTGGGTCTGAGTTGAGACCTGAAGGTGGGGGACTGCCCCTCAGTGTAGGACACGGTATGTTGATTTCAATTTACCTGGCGATGATGAGTAAGATGAGGTATAGGATGCCGCTGACGCTCTGACTTGTATTAAATCGGCGAGTAGTAAACCACTACTGCACAATACGATTTCAGATTTACATAATGCTGGTTATACACTACGTGAGCTCAATTCCCATTATAGGGATTGGCATCGAAAGGGTTGTACTTCAGGTATAGATGACAACTCGTAGTGCTAATTGCTTTCAGGAACCGTGAGATCGAGGAGAATGTTACGTTCTTCGTCTGACTGGAATCCTGCGGTAGCAGTGGGGTACCCTGGAACTGAGACCAAAACAAACAACCTATTCATCATGAGTAAGATAATGTTATTCTAGAGTCTACATCAGAAGACAACAAATACTGGCAAACACTCCGGGCAATTAGGCAAGCTTACGACACGTTGCCGGCGTGCTGGTAGCTACAGACAAAGCGATGCATTTTTTAATGAAGGCCAGCAGCAAAAATCACAAAGTCAGATCTCACGGGATGGGGTCTGAGCGGGGAATAATGGGCTACGTAGGTAAAAATCAGAAGAAAAAGAAACCAAAAAGGCAAAAAGTCGTCGGAAACCAGAAACATTAAAAGAGTAAGATAAATGGGACGTGCTGGGAAAATAAAATTATCAGTCAATCCGTGACACCACTCCTCCGATCTTCACAGGTGAGAACACATAAAAACTTGTTTAATTTGGCCTATGTAATGAAGGATAAACAACGGGTAAATTCGTTTCAGAAAAAATAATGGTTAATTAGCCTAGAGCTGAAAAGGAGTTAATTTGTTTAGAACAGGGTTTCATTACCAATTCCGCCCCATGGCCCCCTTTGTATATCATGTGATAGCTACGGACCCCTTCTTAAAAATTACCTAAACACATTTAAAAAGTTAGCAAACTAATATTACATTTTATTACAAAGAAAAATGTGTACACTTGCACATAGCTGAACTGAAATATAAAACTAATTTGTTAAAAACAATATATTTGTTCAAATGCAAAAGCTATGATAATTCCCCGAATAAAATTCGATTTTTTTTAGATAATGTGCATGGAACCCTTAGAATCAAATCACCAACCCCCGTAGAGGTCCTCAGACCACGTGCTAAAAAACATTGGTAGAACTAATTAGCCAAACTAGTCCTGAATGCTAATCAGCTTATCACTTCCTATGGCATCAGAATTGTTATGCAGTGGATCCCTGGTCACTGAAATACACCAGGTAATGAAAGAGCAGATAGATTAGCAAAAGGGAACAAGGCAAGAACAACCACTCATAGCAACAACTCTCCAGATAGCCAATCACTCATACAAACAACAAACAAAGAAACTTGGCTGAACAGATGGGCCATTGGAACCATCGGGAGAGAAGATTACAGACATATGGCCATCTTATAAGGAGGTATCAGAGCACCATTTGTCGGCTCAGATCACAACATATACCACTCAACAGACACTTGAACAGAATCCAACCACAACACTTTCCAGAGTACCAGCTACATACCTACCCCTACGTAACTGTTGACCACCACCTCCTTGAGTGTCAAGCACTCGATAATATTAGGAAAATGCTCCTTCCTCCAAGGCCAGATATGTGGAACACCTTGTACGAAGAAAGAAAATAACTTGCGAAAACATGCAGATATCGCTTCATGGCGTTGGACAGAAAGGCGAGAGCCCAAGCGCAGCTGGATCAGCAACAATAACAATAACAACAACAAGAAACATTGGTTTCACAAACACCCTTCAACTCTGCAAGGAGCATAGGCCTTCAGCAAACTTGTGTCTATGTTGCTGCCAATACAATCCTGTCCTATGCCATCAACTCAAAGTCTTTGTGACGATATTGCTTCCCCTACTTTGCAGTAGTGGTCCAACAGTGGCCAAAATTCAAGAGTATCTAATATGGGCTTCAAAGGTATCTACCTTCGCACAAGATTTCTCTTGGCAGAGATGTAGATAGAAGGGTTATGATATTTCTATCACAAAGGGAGTCTTCACAAAATATTCAGATAAGCGAAAACAATGCTGCTTTAGCTGAGCACGTTAATTCTAGAATCTGCCGACCACTTTTGTGAAGAATTAAGCAATGATTAATTTTAGCTCTTTAAGCTGAGTTTCTCAGTGGAATTCTTATTATTGTGGTATAGCTCTGTTTAGAGTGTGTGTAGTAAATTGACAGAGACAAACATGCAGTACATTTAAAAGGATTAAATCGAAGTTAAATTAGTAAAATTATAAATAACAAAATTTAATAATCACTTAAGTTTTAACAGTTTGAAAATAATTTGAATAGTTTAGAAGAAAAGTTTCATTATTGAAGGATAATAGAGACGATGACAAAAAGTTCACTTTGGCAGATTATATATGGAACTTTGCTGCCAATTACTGTTCTGCTCCTTCTGATGGGTTGGTCCTTTTTTTACACTACTCCCTCTCGTCGCTGGTCAAGGTTGTCGGGTGTAGCTCGTTTCCCAGAAATGTCAAGGAGAGTCTACAAAGTTGGTCCTTCGTCTTAAAGCGTAGGCCACTTGATCCTTCTTGTTCTAGAGATAGTACTTTCTGCTGGTACCACAAAAAACTATGATAAAGAATAGAAACGAAACGCTCTTCTGAGTATTTGTTTCCCGACACATACTTATGTGTCCCCTTTCCTCTATTCTACCATCCCATTTATCTCAGAATTTACCCTCGATGAGAATTTAATTTAATTTCTCGGGATAAAACTTTCTTTTACATTTAAATTGAATAGCTTTCGCTTTACATTACATTTAAATGAAAAGGTTAGTAGTACAGATAGAATATGTTTACATTTACATTTCCACTGATTGAAAAGTGTTCACAATATAAATTGAAACTGCAAGAATGTACATCATTTCTTCCATCTTTTCCCCCTGCTCCATATGGAACCTGGGACTCTTTATGCGTTTAGTTCTCTATAAGACACTAGCAATAAAGCAATCACCAGCCCGTGCAGTGGTGGTTCGTGAATCATCATTCTATACGCTGAGGTTACCAGCCTAAAATGACTGGGACATCCACTAGCGATTTTCACATATTAAAATTCACATGGTAATATACATATATATGTTAGTTTACATGTTAGTAATAAAATATAGAATGTAAAATCACAACTTACGCCAATCCTGGCTCACATACATTTTGATCAGATGAATAAAAGGCACCGGCAGTTGCCTTATTACACGTGTACTTGGGGTCGTTAATTTTAACTTTAATTCCCTTTCTGACTCCGTGTGTTTCTTTCAGTTTCTTCAGCTAGTGGCTTTCCTCATTAAAATGATAGAGACTTCCTGAATTGTAAGTCCTGATGAATACTCAAATAAAAGGTGTCCGGTCTGATAAATGGAAATTCTGAATTCTAACTGGCACGTCTGGTGTCTTTGGGAAGCGTGAATCTCACAGTGAAAAAACCACTGAAATGTGTCAGGTTATATTCACTGTCTTACCTCACTCTGTTTGTTATGGGCAGTTGCGGTTCCAGGGGGTTGTCATTGGGGGTGCTGCACTGTTCATTCATATAAAATACTATACATAATACTCACAAATTGTGACCACTATGTGAAATATCAACCCAGACACAAATGATTAGTGTCTTATCACATCTAAAATCTGTCAAGAAGTTCTGAAAAGTTATTTTAAAAGTTTACTGCAACTAGGAGTAATCATTGTCAGTCGTAGCAGCTTCCCGAGTCTCAAACCGGTTACACGGACATGTATGCTACTATTTCTCGTGTTTAAAATTGTCATTGTAACTTCCCTTTAATTTGCTCATTGCACTTGAGCTGGGGATGGCTGCAGCTCTGGTTAAAAAATTCAAACCAATCGTAGTTCGCCTCTAGCTGTGTGATGACAAGCATTCGCTTATAAGAGGTCAAGGTCAATTGAGCTGCACTTTTTGCAGCAATTTTCCCCAAAACGGTGTTAGATAATTTTTTTTTTTGTATTTAACCCTTCCGGTGTAACCTCAATTTTTTGGTCTGTCCGTATTATGTATTATAATGTAGTAGAGACAGCAGTATGCAGTCCTTTTCTTAGGGAGTGCTGAAGCTCAACAGCTCATTAAAGAAAGCCGCCACTGGTTATGGGGCTAAAATGATCTGCAAATCTGATACGAATATTTTGCATGACTCATCTAGTGCAAAATTTCAAACATTACTTTTCTGAAAATGGGCTGTAAACATCCGATTGCCATGTGTACAACTTACAAACGCATCGGTAACCTCACACGACAACGTGTGTCAGATGTAACAACTTATTACTTTCGCTAAAGTAATATCTGTTGCTTGAGCATGAACAAAATCCATCTCTTTACAACCTTGGCCGAGACGCACCCGTGCCTTATCAGTGATTAAGCAGATTGCGCTGGGCGATGTACGTATTAATCTGTGCACTGATATCGGCCGCGCCTGCGATTAACCAACTTGGTTGTTGATAATGTTCTCTCAGCCGCTCCTGCAAATGTTCAGTATTATCATCCACCAGGAGTGTCAGATAAACAGACAAGACACAACATACTGAAAGTAGCGAAAGAATGTAGATATAAAATATCTGCTACTTAGCAGAGAAAGAAAAAAAGAAAGTGCGACAATTGAAAGCACTCAATAAAATCCGTACCACAAATGTAACGATTACTGCCGTAGTCAAACAGAGATTAGGAAGAAGAAGGGGTCGCCCCAATCCATTCTGTGACAGTCTTTCCGCGCTTTCTTCATGCCTTTTCATGTCTGTCTCAAGTTTTCTTCTCCATGTGATCTTTGATCTCTCCTTACCTCTCTTACTTGGGGATTCCAGAACAATTGCTGCCTGCTAATGCTATCAACATGGTTCCTTAATGTGTGTCCTATCCAACTCCAGAGTCTTCTTCTCATCTTTTGTTCCAATGACACTTGTCTAGTTATTGAAATCAGCCCCACAAACCATAGTTTACAACATCGCAATCTCCCCAAGTGCCGTTTTCAAATTAAAAAAATAAAATACAATGTAAATACAATCTTAGCTAGTGTATTCCTTTTACTAACTTTCACATAAATATCATTTTCAGGGTCCAATTTAGAAAGGTCGTTTAACATTTTGGGCCAGATTTATATTTCAAGACCACAAGACAACAAGAAGGTGCCGTACAAAGGACGATTTTGCTGCATGGCGATCTGGCGATCCTACCAAGACGATTATGAATATATGAAATACCACCTTGAAAGAAGCCATTGGCCGGACAGAGACCTTAGTAAGCTGAGCACTTTTTCTTTGAGCTTCTTAAGTAGCATGAAACTACTATTTCAGTTACTTCCTTTGCATGACGCTTGCAACAAGCATTCACATACTCTTGCAGCATTGGTCTGTGAGGCAATTTATTTTACATGATGAAGTGGCCAGCACCATGCACTACCTTGTTTATTTGTTGCCTTGTACGATATGATTAATGGTTCAGTAGTCGTTTTCTTTCTTTGCGTCTGCAGAGATCCCTGGTAAGCTGAGAACGTGCGTAAGAATATGTAATGCATTATGAGCTATTTATATGACGGGTGTTAGTGAACAGTGAGCGTTCGGGTGAGGGAGCGCGTTGGTGGGAGAGTGAGCAAATGAACGTACGAGCCAGCGAGTGAATGAGGGAATTCGACCTTGTAATTATCAACAGATGGAAAAATTGTATTCAGGTGTGAGTGAAAGAAAGAAATTTAAATATATGCCAGGCTACTTCAGTGAAACGTGACTTCATTATATAACTCCTGGCTTATTTTCCCTCCATCCAAGTATTATGTCCAGGTCTATGATGTCAAATTTATCTTTCCTCCTTGCGGTGAGGTGATGTCATCACTTCAGCTATTTGGGTTCACATCACTAGAGCTGAGGCTCTCAGTCTTTTTAAAAAAATTCATTCATTCATTTATCACCTTTCAACTTCCCCGGGAGTATAGGCCTTCAACAAACGTATACCAAGTATTCGTGTCCTGTGCCATCCGCTCAAGGTCTTTCCTTGTTGTCTCCATCCTCTTCATGTCTGTCTCCAGTTCTCTTCTCTATTCTCTCCATGTCTGTCTCCAGTTCTCTTCTCCATCCTCTCCATGTTTGTCTCCAGTTCTCTTCTCCATCCTCTCCATGTCTGTCTCCAGTTCTCTTCTCCATCCTCTCCATGTTTGTCTCCAGTTCTCTTCTCCATCCTCTCCATGTCTGTCTCCAGTTCTCTTCTCCATCCTCTCCATGTCTGTCTCCAGTTCTCTTCTCCATCCTCTCCATGTTTGTCTCCAGTTCTCTTCTCCATCCTCTCCATGTCTGTCTCCAGTTCTCTTCTCCATCCTCTCCATGTTTGTCTCCAGTTCTCTTCTCCATCCTCTCCATGTCTGTCTCCAGTTCTCTTCTCCATCCTCTCCATGTCTGTCTCCAGTTCTCTTCTCCATCCTCTTCATGTCTGTCTCCAGTTCTCTTCTCCATCCTCTTCATGTCTGTCTCCAGTTCTCTTCTCCATCCTCTTCATGTCTGTCTCCAGTTCTCTTCTCCATCCTCTTCATGTCTGTCTCCAGTTCTCTTCTCCATCCTCTTCATGTCTGTCTCCAGTTCTCTTCTCCATGAATTATTTGGCATTTCTCTACCTCTCTTACCTTGAGAATTCCAGATCAAGGATTGCATGGTTGCATGCTATCAACAGGTGTCCTCAATGTGTGTCTTATCCATCTTCAACGTCTTCTTCTCACCTGGTGTTTCTCTGGCACTTGTTTGGTTCTTATCATCAGTTCCACATCAGTGATCTTGTCATACCATATGAAACCTATTCTACACAAGCATCCATTTATGAAAATCAGTTGTTTTTTTTTTTACTCCGTGTTTCAGAGCTTTACAGTAGGACTGACTTGACATATGAATTTGAAAATTCTGATTTTTTTATAGTTTTTTTTTATTTTGGGACCTGATTTCATTTCACCCGTGTGTTGCCGGGGCCCGAAAGGGGAGCAAAGAATAGTAACACTGTTCCCTACCAAGCATGTCGTAGAAAGCGACTAAGGAGGGTTGGGCATGGGGCTGGTTACCCCATCCTGTAAAAACTGTTAAACCACAAAAAATTCAACAAAGTCAATTAAGGAAAATAAAACTCAGCCATCCAAGACAAGAGAAGGTCCTCTCGCAAGGAGGCGTATGATGCAACACGGAGAAAGCCGAAAGGAATCTGTGTTACTGACTAACCTTCTTTCTTCTAAGAGAACCTCCATATTTGGCACCTGCAATGTTCGGACATTGAACGAACAAGGGAAAACAGCACAGGTAGCAGCAGAAATGAGCAGAATATAAGATCGATGACTTGGAACTGTGGGAAACAAAGTGGAAGGAGGTAGACAGGAAGAAACTCAGCACAGGTGAATTGGGGCTGTCCTCAGGACATGAAGACGAAAGTTCACACCACATAACTCTTATGTTATCTAAAGAAACACAGAAAGCACTCAATGAATCGGAAGCCGTGGGACCCAGAATGATATCAGCTATTTTCAAAACAGCTAAAAAGAAAATAAATATAAACGTCATCCAGTGTTATGCAACAACCAATGACAAAGAAGAGTCTGTGAAAGAAGCATTTTATACTAGACTACAGGAAATTATGGAAAAAGTAAAAAGAAGAGAC
Organism: Oreohelix idahoensis; assembly: GCA_024509875.1. Classification (NCBI taxonomy): domain Eukaryota; kingdom Metazoa; phylum Mollusca; class Gastropoda; order Stylommatophora; family Oreohelicidae; genus Oreohelix; species Oreohelix idahoensis. Next base: position 33,460 of record JAMPIV010003984.1, on the reverse strand, counting down.
ATCACAATTTTGATGGGTGACATGAATGCAAAGATAGGTACAGTCAACACCGGTTTTGAAGAAATCATGGGAAAACATGGGCTAGGAATAATGAATGAAAATGGGAACTATTCACAAACTTCTGTGCTTCAAATCAACTGGCTATAGGAGGAAGCATGTTTCCACATAAGAGAATACACAACGCAACATGGATATCAACAGATCATAGAACAGTAAATAAATCAGATTGATCATATATGCATAAACAAGTAGTTTAGATCATCATTGCAGGATGTAAAGGTATATAGAGGAGCAGATGATGCTCAGATCACCATCTTCTGACAGCCAAAGCAAAAATGAAACTCGAGAGATATGCAACAATGCATAGTTATAGACAACAATTTAATGTAGGACATCTAAGAAATAAAGAAACAAGAAGCAAATTTACGGTTACAATATCCAACAAACACCAAGTGCTCCAACAGCTGGAAGATGTAGAGAATACAGAAGACAGCTGGCAGCAAATAAAAACTGTATGGAATGAGACATGTAAAGAAATACTGGGGAAAAGGGAACGACAACAAAACGAATGGATAACAACAGAAACCGTAAAAAAATAAAAGACAGAAAAAAAAAACAAGAAAGCAGATTTAAACAGAAGCAAAACCAGAAGTTCCAAAGCCAAGGCTCAAGAAGTGTACACAGAAGCAAGCAAAGAAGTAAGAAGAAGAATCAAAAGAGACAAGAGGAAGTATATTGAGGAGTTGGCAAGAGAGGCAGAAGATGTTGCAGCCAAAGGAATTGTGAGAGAACTGTATAACAGCACAAAGAAGCTAACAGGGAAATACAAGCAAGCAAGTTGCCTCATAAAAGACAAGAATGGAAAACTGCTTAGCAATATACAAGAGCAAATGAAGAGGTGGGCGGAATATTTTGAGGACCTTCTCAATAGACTAGCTCCACAAAACCCCCCCAGACATCCAGCTAGCAGAAGAAGAGCTACAAATTAACTGTGAAAGACCAAAAAAATGAAGAAATAAAGACAGTCATAAAGCTTCTTAGAGATGGAAAAGCGGCTGGATCTGATGGCATTCCAGGCCATCAAAGCAGATATTGACACGGCTACAGAGATGTTATATAAATTACTGGGTAAAGTCTGAGAAAGGGAAGAGACACCAGCAGAATGGAAGGACGGATATCTGGTTAAGCTGCCTAAGAAGGGAAATTTACAAGAGGGCACAAATTATAGAGGAATAATGTTACTATCCGTGCCATGAAAAGTATTAAACAGGATCATCCTCGAGAGATTGACAAGAAACTGGGAGATGAACAAGCAGGTTTTCGACCAAACAGATCATTTACAGACCAGATAGCTATTTTGAGAATAATAGTTAAACAAAGTCTGGAATGGAGTTCATCATTATACATTGGATTTGTGGAGTACGAAAAGGCATTTCACAGTGTTGACAGAGAATCACTTTTAAATTGATGAGGCACTATGGAGTTCCCCTGAAGATCATTAATTTAATAAAGAAAACTTATGAAGACATGACATGCGGAGTTCTTCATGAAGGACAACTTACAGAACCGTTAGGGATAAGAACAGGAGTGCGTTAGAGATGCTTCTTGTCTCCATTTCTTTTCTAACTAGCAATAAACTGGGTTATGAAAACATGATCTAGATTTTGCTGATGACTTGGCTTTTCTGTCCCATAACCGTAATCAGATGCAGGACAAAATAAAAACACTCAATGAGAGGTCACGGCAATTGGTCTGAAAATACACAGGGAAAAGACAAAGTTAATGAGAATAAATGCAGGTAATGATAACAGGGTTGAACTTGAAGAAACACCATTACAAGATGTAGAATCGGACACATATCTTGGAAGCAATATAGACAAAGTTGGAGGAACAGACAATGACATCAAAATAAGAATACAAAAAGCAAGAGGAGCTTTCATTGCACAGGGAAATATATGGAGAACTAGAGAAATCGGGTCCAACACAAAAATAAGAATCTTCAACTCAAATGTCAAGCCAGTAGGCTCTGAAACGTGGAAAACAACAAAAACAACAACCAAAAAGCTACAGACTTTCATAAATGGGTGCTTGGTTAGTACAGAAGGATTAAAATGGTATGACAAGGTTACCAACGTGGAACTGATGACAAGAACCAGTCAAGTGCCAGTGGAACAAGAGATGAGAAGAAGACGATGGCGTTGGATAAGACACACATTGAAGAAACCTGTTGATAGCATTACAAGGCAGTGCTTGTCCTGGAACCCCCAGAGTAAGAGAGACAGAGGTAGACCAAGAAGCACTCGGAGAAGAGAGCTGGAAACAGAGGTGAAAAAGATGAGGAGAACGTAGGAAGAACGAGATGATGGCAGGTGACAGGAGGATTTGGCATGTGTTTGTTGAAGGCCTATGCTCCTTGGTAGCGGAGGGTAATGAATGAATAAGTGATGATTTCTTTTGATCTCCATATATTTCCCAATGCAATGAAAGCCTATTTAGTTTTTGTGTTCTTATTTTGATATCGATGTCTGTCCCTTCTACTGTGCCTATATTGCTGCAAAGCAAAGGTATATGTTTGATACAACAAATTGTAGTGTTGTTTCTTCCAATACAATCTTATTATCGCATCCTGCATTTATTTTCATTATCTTAGTTTTCTCCCTTGGTATTTTCAGACCCACTTGCTAACCCATGAAATGTTTTCATTTTGCCTGCATCTTCTTCTTCTTCTTCCTCTTTCGTCTTGAAAAGGACGTTGGTTGCGTTGTGTCCGTTTAAAGTATAGCTGCGATATCTGCACCTTTCGACCGACACATCCGACTTCAGCACGGCATTTTTGGGAGCGGGTTTGCCTTCCCACTTCGATCCCTACTCTCTCAGCCAGACTGCAGTGATGCAGCCTGTTTCCAGGACCACCACTTGGAGGTGGAGTAGGGTCTTGGTCAGCTCTGGTTCGCTGACCCTGACGCAAGCAGTCTAGCTATGGGTCGTTGACTGCATTCTCTATTGCTGCCTGCCTGCATCTGATATCAGCTTTGAGACAAGTGCCAGGTCACTGGGAAAATCTAGATCTTCAAGCAGTTTAGTCAGATTCCACTGGACCCCATTGATGTTGGCTAAGGTGGATGCTTCCATAACCGAATTTATAGTTAATAGGAAAAGAAATGGTGACAAGAGGCATCCCTGTCGCACTCCAGTTCTTAACCCAAACGTTTCTATAAGTTGTCCTTCATGAAGAACTCTGCATGTCATGTCTTCATACGTTTCTTCATAAGTTTTCTTCATTAAGTTAATGATCTTCAGGGGCACTCCATAATGCCTCACTAATTTCCAGATTGATTCTGTCTACAACATCATATGGCTTTTCATAGTCCTCAAATCCAATGTAAAGAGGTGTGTTCCTAATTAAATGGTGACCGAAATTTAACTGTGTATTCTGTGGTCTCTCCCAAAATGCGGGTTGAGAGTCACCATTCTTATTTCTTTTCTGCTGTGTGAATGTTTAGTATGTTTTCAAAATGCTGACGATAATCTACTTGCCTTGTCCACTTTACCGATTGGTCTGTCCCATAACTCAGTGCTTCTCAAAATTGTGATGTAACGGTTTTTTGGGTCGAGTGTGCCACGGACCCGTATCACATTTGCTCTTACGCTTATACATACCGGGTCGAAATAACATAATTACCGATATATCGTTGCCCCATCGAGGCCAGCTCCTTGACGTGAAGATGGGGCTCAAGTACAGCCACCAGCGGCCGAAAAACCAAGACTGGCCAGACCCTCCTACACTCGAACAAGTCAAGGTGCTGAAGACGGAGGCAACCAGCCAAATGGCGCACCACAGCAATCAGGATGCCACGCACACGCGAAATATGCCTAAATCTACAAAACGTTATGGTACTCGCCCTGTGACGGACACCCAGGCAGGTGCAGTGCCGGGCCCTCTGCCTCGAAAGGGCCCAACCCTTACTACTGAAGGTCCTTCTCATTTGCCCCGTGGAGCCAGGTTGCATGATAATAGAGCTACTGGCCAAACAAAGCAAAGACCGTTTAAAATAATGCATTGGAATGCTGAAGGCGTCAACAGTAAAAAAGATGGCTACAGCAAAAAATTAGAGCTCGAATATATCTTAAATGAAGAGCAAGTAAATGTATGCTGCTTGCAAGAAACCCACCTCAACCAAGACGTAGCCTTCAAAATCAGAGGCTACCAGTGCTATCGATCCGACCGAAAAGACAGGCGAAAGGGTGGGATACTGACACTCGTGAAGAATAATATCAATGCATGTCAGCTTGAAACATGTATGGAGAGGGCGGAATACCAGATGCTTCATCTCAGGACAGAAAGTGCAGAATTCCACCTGCTCAACTACTACTGTCCAAGCGACCGCCCACTGGCACTAGACACAATCCCAGGAAAAGAAAGACTGATTGTGTGCGGAGACTTCATTAGCCACTCACAGAGCTGGGGCTATGATCACATGGACAGGCGAGGTGAGGAGCTTGAAAACTGGCAGGATGACAATGGGCTTATCTTGATTAACCAGCTAATCGACCCACCAACCTTCTACTCGAGATCATGGCACACCACTTCTACACCAGACCTGACATTCCACTCACCAGGCCTGGAGTGGAACATCACACGCGTTGTAGGGAAACAACTTGGAGGCAGGGACCACCGGCCAGTCTTCCTAATTGTGGAAAATAAACTTGTCAAGGAGAGCAGCCCTCTCTCTAGGTGGAACTACAAGAAGGCAGACTGGACAATGTACCAGCATCGTACCAGTATACTGGCTAGAGATCAGACTGCAAAGACATTAATAAGGTAGTCGATGAATTCAGCAGATACATACTACAGGCTGCTCGTGAAATAATACCTAGAGGGGCTCGTAAGCACTACAAACCATATTGGAATAGTGAACTAGAGCAACTGCACTATGACGTGGAAACATCTCGAAAGCAGGCAGAGACCAGCCCATGTCAAGAGCCTCACAATAACTACCAACATGCTAAGGCCAAATTTCAAAGGGCCAAGTTGCAGGCCAGGCGGAGAAGCTGGAAGGAGAAAACAGAGTCCTTGAACTTTGAAAGAGATACAAGGAAACTGTGGAAACTGGTAAAACAACTTAACGATGAGGGTACAGGGAGAAACTCAAAGATTGCACTGTATAAAGGTGGAAATATCCTCACAGGAAAACAGGCAGCTGATCACTTTGCAGATACCTTTGCTAAAGACAACAACATCGAAGTTAGCGCAGAGAAGCAACAGGAGATTCGCGAGAAACGACAAAACGCAGGACGAGATGGAACCATACCAGAAGTTATGGAGGTGCTAATCACATTCAGAGAACTGGAGCTTGCGATATCAAAATTGAAAATGAGAAAGTCGCCAGGAGTTGATGGAGTGTCCAATGAAATGATTAAGAACTTGGGAATCGCAGCGAAAACAAAGCTGCTGCAGATCTTCAATATCTGTTGGAACTTGGGCAGAGTTCCACAGGCCTGGAGGGAAGCAATCACGATACCACTCCCAAAACCAGGAAAAGACAGTTCCACGGCCTCCAGCTACAGACCATTCAGCCTTACAAGCTGTCTCTGCAAAACAATAGAACGAATCATCAACCTCAGGCTGCAGTGGTACCTTGAAAGCGAAAACCTTCTTGTACCACAGCAAGCCCGCTTTAACTCTTTGACTCCGGAACAACGCTCAGAGCGTTGGTCAGATTTGACACCCGTGCCAGAACAACGCTGTGAGAGTTGTTTTTAGTCTATCACGAATTTAAATTACGGCACAAGGTGGAAAATAATTCCGGAGTCAAAGAGTTAAGCAGTGTTACACTACCGCAGATCAGGCAACTTACCTTTCCCAAGAGATTGAGGATGAGTTCCAAGATAAGAAACTGGTACTAACAGCATGGATAGATCTAAGAAAAGCATTTGACAAGGTTTGGAAAGAAGGGCTTTTGGAGAAATTGAGAAATTGCGGAGTGAATGGCAGGATGCACAAATGGGTGGAAGCATACTTGCATAACAGAAGAGCCCGAGTACAACTAGATGGCCTCAAGAAAATTCTACTGCGTAATGGCATCCCTCAGGGAGGAGTTCTGTCCCCCACACTTTTCCTAGTCTACATCAACAACCTGGTTGCTGAACTACCACATGGAATGAAAGTGGCAATGTACGCTGATGACCTGGTAATATGGTGCACAGATGAGCATGCAACAGTGGCCACCAAACTGCTTCAAAGAGCTATAGATACCTTAACCTTATGGGCAAATAGATGGTGTGTCAGCATCAACACAGATAAATGCAGCACTACGCTCTTCACCCTCTCTCCAAAACAAAAAGCTGGTGTCATCAAGATAAACGAAGAGCTCCTGAGAGAAGATAAACAACCCACCTATCTCGGAGTTACATTCGATGATAGGCTGACATGGAAGCAACACATCAACAAGGCAGCAACAAAGGCCAGGAGGAAGCTAGCCATCCTGAGAAAACTAAGTGCAACCACATGAAGAGCCAGCGGGAAAGTACTTAGTAAAGTTTACCAGCAGGGCTTACGACCACACCTGGAATATGGGTCAGCTGCGTGGTGTCCAGCATCAAACACCACATTACAAGAGCTAGATAAGGTGCAAAACCAGGCGCTTAGGGTCATCACGGGGGCAATGAAATCAACGCCTATAGTGGAGATGGAGAAAATGGGGAGGATACAAGCACTGAGAGAACGCAGAGACACGAATGTGTTAACACAGGCAGAAAAGTTCCTCTGTATGCCGAGCCATCCAATGAAGGACAGATTCCAAAACCTAGCAATGGGGCGACTGAAAAGAAGAAGTTTTATCCACCAGGCCAAACGACTTCTTAGACAAACCTTAGACGCCTGAAGTTGACAGCCCCCTAAAGTTTGTACCAGAACAAACCTCTTGGAGAGAGAATACTGGAATACCAGTATACATCCAGACAAAAGTGAAAGGAATACTCGACACGGATGAACAGAACAGCGTGCAACGTAGGACAGTCACTCTCAGTTTCCTGGATGATGAATACCCACAGGACCTCTGGGTCCGAGTATACACGGATGGGTCAGCACAAAATACAGTAAAGAATGGAGGAGCAGGAGTGTACATAGAATACCGAAACAACACTAGGGATACGGTCAGAGTACCAACGGGGAAATTCCTTAACAACTGTGATGCAGAAATCCAGGCAACCAAGGTGGCAACCGAGAAACTGTTGAACACCAATCTCGGTCCACAGCCTGTGGTATTCCTGACAGATGCAAGATCTGCACTTCAAGCACTTCAGTCCAGAAAATTACCAGGTATACAAGCCTTACTAACTGAACTGTGCAACCAGCGCAGGGTCGTCATGTAGTGGATACCGTCTCATTGTGAAATACCAGGAAACGAGAGAGCAGACCGATTGAGGCAAACATACTGGCCCAGAGAAACAACACTAAAAGCAAAACTATACGGACCTCTGTATGAACTACAAAAGACAGTGAAGTTTATACAAGAAACAACACTGCAGATATAGACAATATATTATAAGCGAACGAAAGAAGAAGAAGAAGATATATCGTTAATCGATTCTGTCAACATAGCATTACTTAATAACAAGCAAGTAACCCGCTCAAACATTATTGATATTAATTATGTTGTGCTTTCACTGCTGCATCTCCTGATTATGCCGCTAATTCTTTTGTGGTTATTTCATTCCGTTCTATTTTTTTTCAACGTCATTGGATCTTTGTAGTCAAATTTATCGTGACGTATAATCATTGGTCAATGTACCATAACAAACTGAAAGTCCTATCTGCTTTTTAATGGGTGTTAAAATTAACTTTCACGGTACAATGCGCACAGTTTCCGTATTTTCCCGACACAGCATCATGACAAGGCTGCAAGGTATGCGCATTCTTTTAATCGGTGTTCAATTTAGTTTTCACGGTGCAATTGGCGCCTTTTCCGTACTTTGCAGAAAAGTTGAAGGGATTTTTTCAGTGCTCTTTACAGTACGACTAAGACACTTGATAATATGGGTGTCACTCGATGATGATCGTGTCTGTTTGGGTAAATTAATATGACACAAACATAAAGGTATGTTATCAGGCACTCGTAGGAAATAAAGAAGTTGGACACTAGACAACAGAAAAAACAACAGACATGAGTAGTTTACCCAGGATTCGAACCCTGGACCTTCCGTGCGACAACCCCGCCCAGCTATGCAAGCGAATCACACTATCCTCCCTGCTATCTACGCATCACCAAAAAATGATGCTTCGAGGACGGGTCATTAGTGCGAACCGCAAGACATAACACCGGAAGGTTATCATGGGCAGTTCAGCCTATTAATGACGCAATCACTTCTGTTGTTCCCCTATTATACAGTAAAGGCCAGTCCACACAAGACAAAGACCTTAAAATACTGTGTCCAGTAAATGATAGTAAATAATGGACAGGTTTCACCTGTGAACTATATATTGTTTGTTTTGTATGCTTGAATGACTACTGTTCATGTCTAACGACTCAAGGTACGGTAATTATCTAGACCTGTGGTATTCAATCTTTTTTGTTCGGGTACACTCAGATATAATTTATCTTTAACTATCTACCCCCAAGGTTATTGGTGCATAATTCCAAGTATTCAATTTCATCATCATCATGTGACGTATTCTTTCCAGAACGTTGTCTCCATTACAGCTGCTCTGAACGCATCACGATTCTGGGCAAGTCGACCTGCATCAGCCAAAGACAAGTTCAGACTCTCTGTGATGTCCTGGGTCCACCGTCGTCTAGGTCGACCCCTTCCCCTTTTTCCAGGGACCATGCCTTCCATCACTGTTTTTTCCAGACTATTATTTCTTTTTATATGACCGAAAAATTTCAGCTTCCTTATTGCGATGGTATTTAGGAGCCAATGTTCCTGTACGTTTAGTGAGTGCAGTACTTCCCAGTTGGTCTTTTTTTTCTGTCCAGGGTATTCTCAACATCCTTCTGTAGCATTTCATTTCGAATAATGTAATCTTTTTTGCAACTGTTTTATTGAGTGTCCAAGTCTCGCAGCCGTATGTTGCTACTGGGAATATACATGCTCTGATCAGTTGTACTTTGTTTCTTTGCTTGTGCCTTGCCATAGTTTTCAATTTACCTGTACATAAATATGATTCGTGGGAATAGGGCAAACATCGAAAATAAATTACAAAATTGACATCCAATATAATAAATTAAAGTTTAATATGTTTTAATAATTAAACAATAAGTTTTAATTTTACAAATACATATTACTTATTTCCGATCGTATAAAAATTATTAAATATGAACAAAGGTACACCAGAATTGTAGCGCCTGGATAAGTAAAAGTTGTTTTAGCAAATCAAAATTAATATATCAAATGTGTTATGTTGTTCGTCCATCACGGGTGATGAAGACCACTCTGTTCATCCAATTATTTAGGAATATGTGTTATAATGTGTTATAAAGTATCCATTAATGTGGTTCTAACCTGTTAATGAGAAGTTTGAGCTTGTTTCTGGGACGCTAGCACCTCAGTTCTGGAACGAATCTTCGTAAGTGCGAGAATTAGAGTTCGTCGTGGGTTACAGCGGTTCCTGTGCTTTGTTTTGATTGATGTTAGTGCAAAGAAGCCTTGCTCACATAAATACGTTAACGCGAATGGCAGGAGGTGTGAAATGTCAGCATCTTGTCAACAAACGTTTTCTGTTCTCAAAGTAACTTACTTAAAATAATGAAAAATAAGAAAACCCTCCGGCAGTGAGTGCATTGGCAGATGTTTTGTTCACGTACCCCCTTAGATGTCTACTTGTGCCCCTAGGGGTACGTGTACCCCAGGTGAATACCACTGATCTAGACTGTGTGTTAGCATGTGGGGTACCTTATATAATAAAGATTGTAAGCGAAAATCACTTGAGAAGAAAGGAGTTTTTCGTGATTTTCAGGGGTGAATACGAATTACGCGTATGTTGTTGCTAATCTGTTTTTGTGAGAGCTGGCTGTGTTCTGTTGTTCTGAACAAAGGTGGGTATATAAGAATAATAATAATAATAATAATAGCCCCTTCAGTCATAACTGACTATGGGAATACTACGAATGCGATAATTCGTTTGTTAGTTTTATGTTATCTTCAGTACTACAGAAGATGAATTATATATATATATATATATATATATATATATATATATAATATATATATATATATATATATATAAATAAATATATATATAAATATATATATATATATATATATATATATATATATATATATATATATATATATAATATATATATATATAAATGAGATACATAACCAAATTGATTTTATTCTTGTATCCAAAAGATTCAAGTCCAGCATTAATAAAAGCCAAGACTAGGACTTTTCCTGGCGCCGACATTGGTAGTGATCACGACATGGTATTGATGACGCTCAAGCTTAAACTCAAAAAGAACTATAATCAAAACAGATGTTCTCAGTTAAGATTCAATTTAGACAAATTGAAAGATCCAGAAATCGCGGGAATCTTTGAGGCAACTGTTGGAGGAAAATTCGCAGCTCTCAACTTTTTGGAGGATGAATCAACTCAATCACAGAGAACATGAAAGACGTGCTCATTGAATCAGCAACAGAAATACTTGGTAAAAGAAAGAAAATAAACAAACCATGGGTTACAGATGAAATTCTGAAGTTATGTGATACACGGCGAGAAATGAAAAAGGTTAAGAAAGAGGTTCCTGAAGCAGCATGGCAATACAGTATGGTGAATAAAAATATTAGAAAGAAAATGAAACAGGCCAAAGAAAAATGGGTAGCTGATCAATGTGAGTCCATTAATACGGGGCTAATAAAAGGTAACAGCAAGGCAGTTTTTGACACATTAAGAAGACTATCAAAACCCCAACAGCCCAGGGTAACTGTCATAGAAGATAGCAATGGGGGCTCTGCTCAATGAAAAAACAGCTGTAATGAGAAGGTGGACAGAATATTGTAAAGAATTATATAACTGTAAACTTGACACTGACTTAGGCATATTAAACAACATTAAGTGCGAAAACAGAGAACTCGGAAATGCAGCAATACTACGGGAAGAAGTGGAAGAGGCTATGTTCGATGAAAGGAGGGAAGTCACCGGGTGTGGATAATATACCAGCAGAGCTCTTGAAATATGGAGGACCAGATATAGTAAAAATCATGACAACAATTTGCCAGAAGATATGGAGTACAAAAAAATGGCCAAAAGAATGGACGCAGTCATTAGTAATACCGCTTCCAAAGAAAGGAAGTCTAAAAATGTGCAAGAACTACAGAACAATTAGCCTTATTAGTCATCCAAGTAAGGTGATGTTAAGGATACTTTTGAACAGAATAAAACAGAAATCAGAAGAAATCTTGTCAGAGGAACAGGCTGGCTTTAGACCAAAAAGAAGTACCTCAGAACAAATCTTCAATATTAGATTACTGATCGAAAAACATCTCCAGCATCAACATGATTTATACCATAACTTCATCGATTTCACAAAAGCCTTCGATCGAGTCTGGCATGAAGGTTTATGGCAAATAGTTGAGAAAAATTCAATTTTGATACCAACATCATAGATATCATTGAAGCACTATACAAGGACGCAAAGCAGTGCTGTTTTTGCAAGCAATGCACATTGGAGAATTTTTCAAAACAACTGTAGGAGTTCGCCAGGGATGTATCCTGTCACCAGTGCTCTTTAACATTTATCTAGAACATATTATGCAGGAGGCTCTCTACGATTATAAATCAACCATATCGATTGGAGGCCGACCTCCGTGTAATCTACGTTTTGCTGATGATATTGATCTGATAGCTGGAACAGAATCAGAACTTCAAGACCTTACCTCTAGACTGGAGAAAGTAACAAGAACATATGGGATGGAAATTAATATAGAAAAAAGCAAGATATTGGTGAATAGCCATAAGAAACATGTTCCGACCAACATTACGTTAAATGGGCAAACGTTAGAAGAAGTTAACACCTTTAAATATCTCGGGTCCACTATATGTAGTGAAGGAAGATCAAATAAAGAAATCAAGACAAGACTTGAGATGGCCTCAGCTGCCATGACAAGGTTGAATGTGATCGGAAAAGTAACATCAGTTTTCCTGTGAAGATCAAATTATACAAATCACTTGTATTATCTATTCTCTTGTATGGGTGTGAGGGCTGGACACTCACTGCAGATACGGAGTTTCGAGCATAAATGTTATAGAAGAATTTTGCGCATTTGCTATAAAGAGCACAAAACAAATGTCTATGTTAGAGAGAAGATAAACACCTATGCAGGCCATCAAGAACCACTTCTGTCAATAGTGAAACGTCGAAAGCTTGCCTGGTTTGGGCATGTAACTCGTCATGACTCCCTTTCGAAAACGATCCTCCAGGGAACAGTCGAAGGTAAACGGAGAAGAGGAAGGCAAAGAAAATCCTGGGCTGATAACATCAAAGAATGGGGCAGGACACGGTTTTTCTCCACACTTGTAACATTGCTGAGAATAGAGAGCATGGAGGACCCCTGTCTGCTGATGCTTCCATCCTTGGCACCCCTATGACCCAGTGCGGGTTAAGGGTTGACGATGTGTAATATATATATAGAATAATGTGTGTGTGCGTGGGTGCGTGAGAATTTATTACCCACATTCATATGGTAATGTTAATGTTTCAAAGTATATATCTATTTACAAGGTTTCTTGAGGCTGTGTAAGTTGTCGTCACTCTTTTCAAACCCGGGCGTCTGTTGCCTACTTTCCTGACCGGGTTGGACACACGTTCCGCAGTCAAATGTTGTCGTCACTCTCTCTGGCCTACTTTCACACACGTTCCGCAGTCACAGAAAAACTCACTTGATGACAGGGGTCCCACTTTTATTAATGAAACCCTATCAGGTAGCGTATGAATCATATAGAAAGCAATGTTGTCCACAATTTTACTTTGAAAGCATTTCCTAAGCAACACCGTATAACCAAGCTATTTAGGTAACACCATATAATAACCCAGCACAGACTGCTGGACTCTGAAATAAAATGAAACAAAATAAACTAGCATCGTACTTATGGACAAACATCATCTACGTAATAATACATACATATGTGTGAAAATATGCACTTAAATGACCATGTGTGTGTGTTCATGCAGGTCTGCGTATATGTGTAATCATACAATAAACATATTTAAGTCAACAATAACGCCTTCATACTCCTACTAAATACTAACTACATCATCACGCGAGAGAAAACTTTATTGAAGCACTTCTATCTATGATGAAATATTCCACACAGCGCACTGGTCTAAATGACATCAATTTATCAGTATGTGAGAGGCCTAGCTGCTCTAAAGAAAAAGGAGATATATACTCTATTCTTATAGCACTATACTAAATGTAATAGGCATAGGCTGCTCACGGAGCTAGAGGGCACGCTAATCTTCCTCTCACAATAATCACTGATATAAAATTAACCACACTTACGGCTCACAAGAATGCAATATAACTATCACTTAACACTACACAAATAATAATAATAATAATGGTAATAAGTACACACTTGTATACAGCGCAGTGCGACACTAGAATTCCTCTTATAAATGCACTTAGATACTTAACACATTTAACACAGTCTCACAGTTGAAAATAGCGATGAGATATACGTGAAATTACACTTGAAAACACATAAATTGCCAGTCAGCTTCTATCAAACTATAGATAGATAAACACTACAAAGCATTAAAACCTGAAACGTCTAATATTACTAAATCTAAATTATTATAAAAATGTACTCATATGCAAGCATACCTCTTTGTCGTTAGTTCTCTTAGCACAGACGCAACTTTGCAACAGGCCGGACCTCACTTGGTTATCGTACTAGGGCGCGTTTTGCACAAGAAGACGATCTGGCTACTTCTCAGTTCTCCACTTGACTCTCTCACTGTCTCAGTTTAAATCTACATCTCCACTCCTGTACCACATGATAGCCTCGTCAAAAAGCTCCGCCCATTCCTATAGGGAGCAAATCAGGAGTCCTATGCTCAGTTTGGAGGACACGAGATCACATCTTAGTAAAGATTATCTTCCTAGACGCCCACAATTTACGTTCCGCCCACTGGTGGTTACATCCCTCGATATCCCTACTCACACTTCTTATGGTTTCGTGCTCAAAAAGGTGTTTTCTTCTGGTGTCAGACAGCGCCGAGATGTCTAACAACCGAGGGCTGTCTCCCATTACATCTGCTGCGTCGCACACGTTTGTCTACTTCACGGATGGCAAAGGTGTGTTTCGTAAATCGCCCATTCCCGTGTGAGAATGCCAGCATGAGCACAAATATACACCGTAGACAAGATCTACCGACAACTATTACTCAGTCAAAAATTACACCTTTGTGGCCACACGGTCACACTTATATGACCACCATCTATGCACAATGCTACAATATACGTACGTGGAAATGAACCTATGTCTGTGAGGCAAGTTACATCCTCATTGATTCTTGAAGTCATCGACACACTTCCCGTGATTCCCCGTGTGGTGAAACTTGTTTAGAACCCAGCATTGCACACTAAGCTTGGAGAAGTCACTTGAGCCCCAGGCGTAATTCTTTGGCTTTTACTTGGTTGACTGCATGCAGAAGGATCTCTCACTATGGACCCAGTGTTACGCAGGGGAAGCTGAGATGTGGCTCTGTGCAGGACGTGATAATTCCTTGGGAGAGCCCAGAACCAGCCATGCACTTCTTACTGCAAGCTTGGGACCAGATGTGACGATCCTTTAAATGCAAGCCAAGCTGGGAAAACTGGAAGTCATGACTTCAACTCAACACGTTTCGGAATGGCAGAAAAGCCACAGGAAAAACCTAGATCTACAGTGTAGATAATACCAAGGAGTCTTCAACTTGGTATTCGCTGCTAAAGAGCGAGAAGCTCAGCAGCCCTAGTTAAACAACAACAACAACAATACATTTAGACAACTACACGTGCCAGCACACACAGTTTGCACCTTTCTCACAGATCCAATATTATAACACGCATCAAACATACACTGTTTCACCGGAGACGGGACAGCCTGCATCAGTAGGGATGTCTATATGATCAAGAAAAGTTGGAAGGCAAACGTGCACGAGGAAGACAAAGCTGCAAGTGGGAGCAGGACATCAAAAGATGAACAAGAAAACGCCTTTCAGAGTATATCATTATGACAGCCGACAAAAGACTTAGGAGATCTATGCAGTCGACCTTCGATACGGAGATGGCGGTTGATCACAATCACTTTATGGACTAATAATTAACCTTGGTGGAATTCCAAGAGCGATGTCTTTGCTATACTTTTATTGTGTTTTCTTTTGTGGAATCTTTAAGGCAGTGATTCCCAAACTGTTTTCTCAGGGGCTGCATTTTCGGAATGAAAATTTGCTCGCGCTACACCGATTAAAAAAAAATGAAATACCTGCAAATAAATAAATAAATTAATAAATAATTAATTAATTAATAGCAGTAAAATCCTATTTATAATTTACATAGTTTTTAACTATTATTTTTATCTGTCTGAGTCATATAACACCAACGGGCTGATCACCCGTTTGCCAGTCACTTCGATTACGGAAACAACAGCAAATGGATTGATTTGCCGTTGCCCTAAAGACGCCAATAGGCGTGATGGGAAACAATGGCAAAGAAAACCTATCTGCTGTTGCCCTAAGACGCCACTAGGCGTAATGGCCACTGACTGCTTTGACGGTCGGTGGCTAAGGACGGAAGAAGAAGAAGAAGAAGAAGAGTCATATAACGCTCGAGTAATGCATGTCCCTTTTCAGCATCGGTCTTCAGGCATATTCCTGTCCAGCTGAGAATATTAGGAATTGGTTGGCCTGTACTTTTCCTACTCATTCTGCGATGTAAGGACCACAATTTCTGTAGTGTTTTGTCAGTGCCCACCTGTGTCACAAAGGCCTCCCACACTGTGTCTTTGGCTTCTCTTGCCAAGCCCTTGAAGTTATTGATTGTTTTTTCTCCTTAAAATCTTCCACTTCTTCATAATTCATCTTCCTTCTCTTTCGTGCTATTCGCCATAACTTTGTCGCTCTTTCCTTTTCCAGCCATGCTGTGTCCACTGTCTCATTCCACCAGGGCGGTTGTGTAAAAGGTGTAAGTGTTGTCTTTTGTTTCGCACTTTGACGCAATATGTGTACAGGGCTACTACTGTTAAGTAGGTCGTTATGATAATGGAAAGTCTGTTTCGGTTTCCTGTGTCTGGTGGCCTTCCCCTTTGCAATGAGGACTACATAGGGTAGGTGATCGCTTTCTTGAGCTTGCAATACATCCCAGCGTGCAAAGGTGGCAGCAACACTAGACATCAATGCCAGATCTATGTCACCATCAGTATCCCCTGGTCTAGAATGCCAGTCTTGTTGGGCGTCCATCATTTAAAATGGATAGGTTTGAGCTGAGCAAAGCCTGACTCAAGGCAACACCCTGTCTATTTTCCGTGGAGTTCCCCCACTCAATAGATCAAGCATTAAAATCGCCGGCAATTAGGCACATCTTGTTAGGTAGGCTCCTCCGACAATTAAGTCAGGAACTCCCAGCTACCTTATTCCGACAGGCGATCCACATGGGCATATAAATTGAATATTTTTGAATACTTGCCTTTCTTGACCATTTATATGCAGTACAAGCCCCTGTAATTCTGCATCCTCAGTAGAATGGAAACTTGTATCTATCCATGCATGAGGAAGTTCGTCTTTGACATACATCACTTGACCTCGTCTGCCAGGCCCACACTGATTTGTATAACATCTGTAATCCGGGTAATTGACAACATTATTCACTTTTAAATTGGTTTCCTGGATCATCAATACATCAAAATCATAGATAGGTGAACGACTAGAACGCATTCAGAATGAAGGGATGCGCATAATCTTGGGCTGTACGCGAGATACTCCCATAGCGACAATGAGGTATATGCTTCGAGTGCTGTCGATTAAATCCAGATATGCGATGGCCCAAGCAAAACCCTGTATGCGAGTATCCACAGACAAACGGCACACTTTGCATGGTAACGTAGCTGACATTAAGTGAGCAAGCATAAAGAGAGGAATGTCATGGATGGCACAGGCAGAGACAACGATCAAACAGGTTGCCACAATCGACAATATATTCAAAGGGGAAGAGTGGAGTATGTCAGATGAGAACTGGATTAACTACCAGCATGTAATCATCAGCCTTTGCAGAGAGTGTAGAAATTGGGGGAATGGAAAAGCAGAATTGGAAATTAATCAACTGATACATGATCATTCCTGGGATAATGATGCCGTTGTGTATACAGATGGGTCTGTGATCCGTGGTGAGAAATCCGGTTGGGGCTTCTCTGCTCGGGTGCAGGGCAGAATCGTCGCCGAACATAGCGGGGCTTACAAGATAATAACTTCCAGCATGAGAATGGAGGTCGAGGCTGTTACTACAGCCTTAAGGTGGATATCTGAAACTTCATTAACAAAGGTTATCATTGTGTCAGACTCTCAGTCCATGCTTCGGAAGGTTCAAAGTGGTTGGTTGCGGCATGAATGGAAAACATTCATAGAAGCTTCCAGTCTACAAGAGCTGATGTGGATATACTGTCCTGGTCATGCTGGGGTATGTGGTAATGAAAGAGCTGACAGATTAGCATCAAGAGCACCTATAGTGGGGACACTAGATATCGATAAGGGAGATATACTGAGAACAATTAATGATCGCCTGTTAGAGAATGACACTGCAATAGATGAATCATCAGGGTTAAGACTGTTGGAATTTGGCATCAAACGTAAAGGCTAGTAGAGATGGACGTATGAGAGGATGCAACCGCCATGTTTACAACCAGCGATCTACAGGAACAGTTAGCATTCACACACTTCGACATATGCTGATGGAGACTGAGCACCTATGGGTTTGCCTGGAGTGCAATGATGTCAGTTCTGTATAACAATAACAATAACTATTATTTTTTATTATTATTAAAATCTATTTGATATAAATTAAATTATATTACTGAATAAAATCTGGAAACTTCTGGAAAATTCTGCAGGTTTGTAAACATGCATTTCCCATATTGTATCACTTGTAACAAAATTAATAAAATAAATAAGAAAATGATCTTCATATTTATTTTTGGCATATGAGTTTTTGGAAAATGTCTATAAATCCTTGATTCTATTTAAATCTTCTCGCCACACCTGCCATCCTCTCGCGCCGCACCTGTGTGGCGCACCACACTGTTTGAGAACCACTGCTCTAAGGAGACTGGTAACAAATGATTCAAGATTCCATCACAAGTCTGCAGACAACAACTGCGATTCATCATCATCATCATTACTTTCAGCTCCTTCAGGAGCATATGTTTTCAACTAATTCCTGCCAAGTCTTCCCCTTTCCGTATGTGTTTTTTGGTCTCTCTCTCTCTCTCTCTCTCTCTCTCTCTCTCTCTCTCTCTCTCTCTCTCTCTCTCTCTCTCTCTCTCTCTCTCTCTCTCTGCCGTTCTTACCCTGTGGATTAAAAAAAAAAAGAACTAGCATGCAATGCTACTAAAAGATTTCTCAAAGTGTTTCTTGCACAAAGTCAGAGTTTTCTTCTTACATCTTGTTCCGCTTACACTTGTCTAGAACTTGTCATTAGCTTTTGAATGTCCCTGCCATTATATTTAAATCCTTCTACGCAATTACCTATTTATGAATGTACTTTATTTGTTTGTCGTTTGTTTTTTTTTTTTTTTTTTTGTTCTCCGTGTTTCAGAGCCACACAATAGGACTACCTTAATATTTGAAAGCCAGAAAGAAGGCTCAATACCTTCCATCTACGGTGTCTACGCCACATCCTCGGTATTTCGTGGAAAAACAACGTGACGAATGAAGAGGTGTTGTCACGTGCTGGCCTTCAAAGCATGTATACACTGCTTAGATGGATCAGACTACGCTGGCTTGGCCATGTCCGCCGCATGGAAAATGGTCGCATCCCGAACGATATCTTCTACGAACAACTGGCAGAAGGCAAAAGAACAGTTGGGCGATCGCAGCTGAGATTCAAAGATGTGTGGAAAAGAGACATTAGGACACTGAACATAAATCCAGCAACCTGGGAGGATGAAGCTGTTGATCGCACCAAGTGGCGATGCTATCTACGGCGCCACCTCAGATTGGGCGAAAAGAAGCTCTCACAGCAAGCTGGAGAAAACGTCGAAAGGAACACCAGGAAAATAAGCAGCTGCGGGCTGTCACCTCAGGGGCGCATTTCCATAGTCAGTTATGACTGAAGGGAATATTATTATTATTATTAATATTATGTTTGAGCTGTGGGGTTATGATTTTACCGTTGATTTATCTTGATTTTCATTTAGGATACTTGTTTTTCTAAATACATTGAAAGCTCCTCTTTACTTTTGTATTAGGGCCACTTTTATTAGTTCTTTGCTATAATTCTCTGCCTTGTCTTTTTTCACTATAATTACCATCTTGATGTCTAGTACATCAATTTTCCAGGAGAAAGAAATAATGTTATTTTATTTTCTTCTCAGGAGGTGTAGCAAAAAACTGTCCAGTGGGTGTGCCTCGTGTCGATCCCACAATCTTGCAGCTCTGGCCTCTCATCTTCAACAGCAGTAGCTACGGTGCCGTCACCGACATTGGGGCAATAGAATCTCCTGACTTTCAGGTAGAATGGTTTATATTGATTTTTGGTTAGCGGTTATTTGTGCACGGAATTCCCGGTTCAACCCCACATGAGTTATAATTTTGTTATGTAATATTCCTTATTCTATATAGTGTATTACTCTTGTTGTTTATAGTGTACGCTTTCTGTCGTGAAACATTCTAAATCCACATATATAAATTAAAAAGTAAATGTAACGACTAACGAATTAATTCACTAAAAGGAAAGAAGAATGGTAAAAGACCAGTGCTGTCACAATGGCGTACAAAAATCCCCCTTTTTCTACTTCGTCTGCATAATTGTAACGCTTTCACGTTTGATAGTAAAGCCTACAGCAGCATACACGCGTTTCAAAAAAACAATAAAACGTGTACTGTATTTCTTAGAAAACCTTGAGATAGACACACTGCGTAATGACCTAGATTAATATTCCATTAATTTCATTTTATACACTGCGTAACTAAAAGACAGACGGACTTAGAGAGAGAGAGAGAGAGAGGGATGAACGGAGGAACGCAGGCAATACTACCACAGTCTCGCGATTAATAGTAACGCCAATCCCACGCGTAAGGCATGAAGCACTAACTTTTTTTCAAATAAACAGTAATTAAAAAAAACACTACCAATACACGGTTAGGTTTTAAAAAACATGGTTAATGCTTATTATGAAACATGACCCAATACTGTTTTACGTCTGAAATCCTGACATTAGCCTGACAGTACAGAAGACACCCCATCGTATCGAAGTGAACAGGTGGTAGAAGAAAATACATATTTTGAACGGAGCCACTTAGCCTCATTAAATTTATATATTCGTGTACCTTAGGACTTGCTGACAAAGAATATGTTAGGTGTTAAGCAAATAGTCTAATAATTAACAAATTATAGACAAAATATTATAGGGGTGTTGTCTGACAGCACCAGATCATATTTGCTCATGTTTGGATACGGCTTTAGGGAAATGAGGCCACCACGTTAAATCCGATTTGATTGGCTAGAATTATATGTAAGGCGAAACATGATTAGTCGACTGCAAATACTATTTTTGGTTGTTAAGGGAAACGGTAGGAAGGGTACTTTTTTAAAATGCTTTTGTAAACATGGTCTTATTGGCTAGACCAGTTGATATAGTCAATTAGGAGCGTCTGTTCAGTGCCACTTATTGAAATTAAACTGTGTAGAAGCAAGTGCGTTGAGATCCAGTTCATATTTTTTCTAATGAAAGCCTGGGACAGAGGCAGATCGGAATTGTGCCATAACTCATCGCCAGTCAACGTATTTGTTTAATATTTCCGTGAATTGTGGTAAGCTTGACATATTTGATATCTTTTAGATGAAAATTGAATGTGAATTGATAATTAATGTATGTATTGTGTGTGTGGTTCAGTAGCAAACATGAGAAAAAGCCTAGATATTGCTCCACCATGAAAAAACTTGTCGGAGAGGAGTATAACCGCATGGGATTGCCAAATAGTACTATGACACCTATCTTATTGAATAGAAGAAAATAATGCTGGAATTGCAGAGGCGTTTTAACCATTAGGGAGAGGAATACTGGTGAATGTGGTTACATGAGAAGCTAACAGTTGGCCTACATCGCTGAACTCAGTGTTTGTTATGTATTGTGCTTCAGTGTGGAAATAGATTATAAATTAGTTCTGAAGTAGGAGGTACAACCTTCTTGTTTCAGGGACCGTGGTACTAACGTATTAAAGCAGCCCTTGGTCTGAGTTTTGCTGAATCCAGAGACTGGTAGCATACTCCTTGGTCAAGATAGCGACCAGTGTTGTTTCTCAAGGAAACGGTGAAGCAAGCGAGCAGTGGAGACTGTTTCCTGCCGCCCACACAGAAGTTAAGAGTTCGTGGCCAGAGCAGCTCAATCTTGTGTATACCCCCCTCTAAAAGTGACTTTACCTTAAATCAAGAGGGACATTTATTTGTTTCAAATAAAAAGAAACTGTGAACCTTTCCAATATTATTTCCAACAGAAACAGACACTTGAAGTCATGATGACAAACAACAACTTAGCTTGACAAGCCAGTATTACCTCATAGTCCGATATCACAACTTACACACATATTGCAATAATAATATACGTCAATACAAAGATCCTATCTATAAATTGTGTACATACAACTTGTGATTACATTTGATTGTGATTCCTGATTCACTTTGTAGTTGAATCAAGATATCTATTATTGACAGGAATTAATACATATTTTTAAAAGTTACACGTGACTTATTAAGATAGTTTTATAGAGTGTTCTATGTATGTGAGTGTCACAGTGTTGTAAAGTATTGTGAATTAAATTAAATCGTTTATCTGTCTGTTGGTTGTTGTGAACCTACACTTCATCATTATCATAACCCTAGACATTCAACGTAGTCATCACAATATTCCAGAATAAGCCTGACTAAGGTATAAATGTGGTAGCAAGTAAGGTTATCTGTAATACATGTCGTAAATTTATTTTGAGAGAAAAGAGTCGTAGAAATAGTGGTCCGGTTTAAAGTGGAAAATGATGATGGAAAGCTCAGTGATAGAAAATGTAGAGATTCAATAGTTGCTTCACAGCGTGCTGGAGGAGAGTAAAGACAGACTTATTTACGACAAATCGCTTCTCTCAATCTTCTCTTCCGCTCTCCTGGTCAAACAATTATTTGCCAGTTTTCCAGACACGCATCTGCGCGCACACCGATTTGGTGTTTTTCACACACACAGACGACGTAGATACAAACTATATTAAACGAATAGGGGAAATGTTGGGCTGTGGGTATGTCCAACACCGTACTAAATGAGTTTATGTGATTTTATTCACTTTAAACATCAATCACTAACAAATATCAGGTATTACATAAATTATCATAAGTACACAAATGCAAATAACAAATTTGGGAGGGGTGAAGAAGATTGGTATCGACTAAGCCCTTCCCGCTTATTAGACAAAGATAAACCCAGTCCAGAGATAGGTAATATCAGGAACATAGGTACGTTAACCTAACAGTGAAGTTAATTACTCTGAAAGAGGGGTTACAACGTTAGGTATAGGTGATAGAAAAAAACCTGTTCTTCCCAGCTGTTCTTCCCTTTACTAAGCAAATGGAAAGGAGGGGGTTTTTAAACAGAGTTAACCAATTAGCAACTCCCCCTTAAAGGAACAATGCAGGGAATACAGAAAAAATTATATTACTAGGCAAGAAAGTTAACAACAGGTTTACAAAAGAAAAACGATTAAATTTCCTGTCATTCATACACACGCGTGAGGATCCACACTCATATACTCACACACTTACCGAATGCAGCCTCAGACGATCCATAAAAAGTATATAAAAACAGCAAGTACTCTTTCGACATATGAACTGTCTAGTCCTTCGATGTCCCGCCCCAGATGTTTGCGAGGGTTTGTTGGTAACAAATATTCTCACTTATCGCAAGACTTGAAGACTAAGAGTTCTCGTGTTTTTATTATATATATAATAAAAGGAGTCTATGGGATGGCACTAACACAGTTCGGCACAGGGGTGAAAATGAAGTGGTCTCTTTTAATCCTCCGCTATGGTAAAATTCCTTCAATGCGTGATGATAGTTTTATTAAATCCAATTGAGGAAAAAAACTAGGCTCAGTCACAGTCAGGAAAATATGTACTCTCTCACAGTAAACAGTAAATACGATATCGCTACTGGCGATGATTACCTTCCAGTTTATCTTACAGTTTGTAAGGGTAATTTGATGATTATTCTTTAAAATGTTCTTGGGTGGGCTTTATTTCATTTAATTCTGACAGCTAGGTCGCAAAAAGGACCGCTACAAGATTATATTTAAAAGAAATGTTTCTTCAATATGACTGGAAGTTTATAGGATGATTTCTTTATTTCTTTCTTTATTTAGCTGGGACCGCAGGTTACGATCACTCTGTGTGAAAGAAAAAAAAAGACATGTAACATACCGAAAAATCAAGCGCGATAAATTCCCCGTTAAGCCTATAATACACTCGAGTATTTAATTATGTATTTAATAAACACTGCGCGAATTCTAGTGGTTAAAAACACACACATCTATAAAACTAGGACTTAACTGAATTTATTAATTATAAATTCCTTCGCGACTTAAAAAGTTAATTTAAGCATCTATTATCTTTTGAAATAATATAATAGATAGATCATTATATTTACAACTGGAACTATTGAGATGGTTTAATTTAATAGATTTAAATTAACACAAAATCCATTGAAATAGAATGACTGAACTAGTCCACTGATCACTTTACACAATATATATTACCGCTTTGCACAGAATAGAAATCACTGCAAATATATATATAATCCCGGGGAAAATCTATAACAAGATTTCAATAAAGCTAGTGCTTCTGTAAAGGTCTGGCCAGCGAGTGATAACGTGTCTAGTCTTCATGGTCTATTTAGCTAAAATGGAATGTAAGTTGAGTGGGACATGATAAACTTGACAGCTTATTTGATCTCACGAACTTTTGGGGATCTGACCGCCAAATCAAGGGAAGAAGCCGCCCCCTGGTCTTCGTATCTCCGTTCGCTGCTGCCCGTTTCGGCTTTCCCCGTTCGCTCGGTTCTACGATTGACACCGAGACGCGAAAATAGCGGCAAGCAACTGCGTCTCGTAGCAGGGACCACTACTGTCTTTGATAACGCCGATAGTCTCCCCTGAAATCCCTCAGTCTGTCTCTTTGATCGTGGTCGCTTATCTGTTTGATTCTGGCGACGCCCCCCCCCCCCCCCCTGGCCAAGTTAATGAAAATAACTGCCTATGATTGTTCAAGAGATGTTAGTGGGCGTGATTTAATCTCTCCTTAAATCAATGCGATGACCAGAATCAACAATAGGTAAACTTTCCGCATATCAATCAGCGAACGTGTTTGCCCTCTGTGTGGAACAGTTTCATAGCTAATGAATCCACGTGAAAGAAGTCCCGTTTTACAAGAATTACAACAAAGTTCAGGGTCAGCCGAGTTCGTCCATCACAATCGTCCCCTCTTTTGAGACGTGAAAACGAGTTTTCATGTTTGATTTATGACGATGAAGCTGCCCTGATCGGTAACTTTTGGATGATTGGTATCTTCACCTTCCTCCTCTTCCTCTGTAGTCCAGTTTCTACTCAGGAAATCAGCCCCGACATTCTGTCTTCCCGGAATATATTCCACTTTGAAAGAATAAACGCTTAAAAGGAGGGCCCAACGCATGATCCTAGCGTTAAATTCTTTATTGGCACCAAGAAATGCTAACGGAGCGTGGTCTGTTTGCACCGTGAAAGATGTACCATAAAAAAAACTCATGATGGCGTCTGATACCGTCAATCAGAGCAAGACATTCCCTTTCAACTACGCTGTAGTTCCGTTCCGCTTTATTTAATTTCCGACTGCCATAGGCAACTGGAAATAGCATGTTCAGGTCACTGTCATCGGCTTGAAGCAGTGTTGACCCGATGCCCTGACCTGACGCGTCGACTCTCAGTACAAAAGGTTTCTTGAGGTCAGGCAACCTCAAAATGGGGTATGCAGACAACTGTCCTTTCAAAGTGCTATACGCGTGTTCGCACTTTTGATCCCATATGACCTTATCAGGACAACCTTTCTTTGTGAGGTCAGTCAGAGGTGCCGTCAGTCCGTTGAAGTTCTGGATGTACTTCTGATAGTATGCACATAGCGATATGAAGGAACGTACGTCTTTCTTCGTTCGGGGTCTTTTTGCTGCCATTATTTTCTCCACGTTCTTCTTGATAGGCCAACTGCATCCGTGAGAAATAGTGTGCCCCAGGAAGTCTAACTGTTCAAACCCGATGAGACATTTGCTAGGTCTGGCTGTGAGACCCGTTTCCTGTAGTCTCCTGAGGAGCATAGCAACCGTAGCAATATGTTCTTCATAGGTTTCCGATGCAATTAAGATGTCATCCATGAAATTATGGATATGGGGACTTTGCAAAGGTTCTAGAAGCTTCCTCATCATCCTGGTGAACACTCCTGGTGCGTTATGCAAACCGAACGGCATCACGTTAAATGTGTAATGTCCTTCACTAGTGCTGAAAGCTAACAAAGGTTTAATTTCCTCCTTGACTGGTATTTGATAATAACCTTTGCTGAGGTCAATCTTGGAGAAGATCTTTGCTTTGCTGAGCTTGGTGAACAACTCAGAAACAGTTTGGAGAGGTTCGGGCTGGAATTCCGTTACAGCGTTTAGCAACCTGTAATCAATGCACAGCCGAACTTCCTTATTGGGCTTCTGCAACAGCACTACACTCGAGCTGTAAGGAGATGTAGACTCACTGATAATTCCTGCCTGACGCAGCTTGTCTATTTCTCCGCGAAGTGCATCAGCTTTAGCGTACGGGATGGGGTAAACTCTGGTTTGAACAGGGGTCTCGTTTGTTAATTTCATATCAAATTCAATGAGATTTGTTCGACCAGGTACATCCGTTAAGACTGCACTGTACTGTTTTAGTAGAGCCCTGGTTTCTGTTTGTTGTTCTGGTGAGAGATTGTCGCCGAACTTGACATCTTTAAAGGATTCTGTGGGTTGCAATGGATACTCCATGCAACCATCATCATCTTCCTCGTCTTCCGTTGCTATGGCGACAGCCAGGAGATGCTCGGAGGATGGCACCGGTCTTTCCAAATATTTCTTTAGCAGATTTATGTGGAAGACCTTCTCCTTTCCTTTGATGGAGATCTTGTAGTTGGTACGTGAGATCTTTTTAAGGACGGTAAACGGTCCTTGCCATCCGATGCGAAGTTTATTGCTTCCGGTTGGAAGTAGCAATAGGACTTTCTCCCCTGGTTGTAGTTCTCTCTCTTTTGCAGCTTTGTTGTATCTTTTAGTAATTTTAGCGCGGGCTTTCTTAAGGTTGGTAGTAGCTAGATCCCATCCTAGCTTTAGCCTTTCCTTAAGCTCAGATACATACTTGCTTGCAGAGACGACTGTCTCGTCAGCCTTCTGGTCTGTCAGGGACCGAAGTAAGGCTTCTAGTGGCCCCTTTATAGGTCTGCCAAATAAAAGTGTAGCTGGAGCAAAACCCGTAGACGCTTGGGGTACCTCTCGGTAGGCGAATAAGGCAGCCGATATATATTGGTCCCAGTCTTCCGGTTTCTCCTGACCCAGCTTACGTAACATCATGGTGAGGGTACCGTTAAAACGTTCCACGAGCCCATTTCCGGCCGGATGGTAGGGACTTGTGTGGATATGTTTGGCCCTCAGGATCTTAAAGATCTCCTCCATTAACAGGCTACGGAATTGGGATCCATTGTCCGTCAAAACTTGTTGAGGGAATCCCAACCGTGTAAAAATTTGCACAAGGGCTTCTGCGACATGCTTGGAATTAGTGCATGGTAGCGGTACGGCTTCGGCCCACATAGTGCAAGTGTCAACTAAGGTCAGGATGAACCTGTTCCTTCTTTTGGTCTTTTCCAGAGGACCAATAATGTCGACAGCAACCCGTTCAAATGGAGTCCCTACTATTGGCATTTGCCCCATAGGTACTGGGGGTGTCAAGTGCTTGGGTGCTACCCGTTGGCACTGGGCGCAGGATTTCACATACCTGACAATGTCAGAGTTCATTCCTGGCCACCAATAGTGGTTTTTTATTCGCTGAATAGTGGCGTTTTGTCCCATATGTCCGCTAAAGGGAAGAGAGTGCCCCATTTCTAAGATCTGGTTTCTGTACTGCGTCGGTACTAGGAGCTGGTTATTCCCCGTGTCCGGGTTGCCCGTTCTACGATACAATACACCATCCTTAGAAAAGATGTCTCCGTTGTGTCTGGGGTCCTTAGCCATGGGCAGTTTTTTTAAAGCAGGGCGCCAGAGTAGGGTCCTTTTGTTGCGCCTCCTTTAGTTCATTCGGCAACAAGTTTGGCGCAGGCTCCCTCTCCTTCTTGGCTTGCCCTCTTGTGGTTACCGCTGCCACAATCGGCTCCTTAGGTCTCCCAATGAACACATATCTACATCCCAGGATAACTGGGTAGATCGGATCATCCATTATGGCCACTTTAATAACTCCTCTGACAAAGTCAGAGTGTATTTCTACCCGTGCGATAGGAAGCGTCCTGGGTGCATCGCTCCTGAAAACTCCACTAAGTTTGACGGTTTCCTCTGTCTCCTGACCGGGTTTGACTAGGTGCCTAGCGACAATACAATCAAAACTTAATCCAGTGTCAAAAAGACAAGTAGTAGAGGTACCGTTCAAAATTACAGTTCCTCGAGTTGAGGGTCGGTCCCCCTCAGGTTGAGAATCACTGACATTGACTCTACCTTTCGAGGCTGTATGCAAACATCCAATGCGGTTTGCACCGGTTTGTTTGCCCTGATCAGACGTTCCTGGTGTAGGGGTCTTCCCTTTTCCTTGACCTTGGTGGCCGCGCTGCCACGTAGGCTTGTTGGGTTGATCAGAATTGTTGTTGGGGGGGGGGGGTATCGGGTTTTGTAGAATTTCGATTTTTCCTGGGGAGGTTTCTGGGTATTGTTATCTCGTTGGTTATAATGTTGAGAGGAAGTGGAAGAATAGGATGCCTGCTCTAGATTCTGTTTTCGAGATGGCTCATCGGTGGGTTTACGTTTAGTGCTGGGAAGTTCGGCCATTGCATTGCTATAGCGTTCGGCTTTATTGAGTATGTCTTCAAGCATGACTGCCCCCTGTTCAGCCAAAAATCTACGAGTTTCATTCGACAAAGTGGATTTTATCTGCTCCACAAGAACAAGTTCGAGGAGTCCCTCATATGAAAGAGGTAGGTCAGATAATTCAATGCACTTTGTCAGATAACCCGTGAGGCGTGAAGAGAACTGGGGAAATGTTTCCGTGCTCTCTTTTCGGCTGTTTCTGAACAACTGCAGAAACTTTCGGGCAGTCATCTCAAACTGCTGTAGTAAGGCCTTCTTCAACATGTCGTAATCATGTTGATTCGGTCCCAGCTTTGTGTACACGTCATAAGCATTGCCTTTCAGTGACGTTGAAAGTTTGAGCGCCCAGCGGGTACTCTCTAACCCATAAAGATTCGCGAGTCTCTCGAATTTTTCTAGGTAGCTGTCAATTTTTTCGTTAGGGCTAGGAAAAGATTCTAAAGAAAACGACATAGCAGTTAATTGGGCAGATTGAGTACTGGAGAGGTCCATTGATTGAGACTGGGGCGAAGACGCTCTCCGTTAGTCGAAGTAGAGGCGCCCCGACTCTCTAGAGCCTTAAGCGCCAGTTCATGTTGTCTTTCCTTGTCTCTCTCTCTCTCTGCGAGTTTCCATCTCTGCTTCAATTTTCTTCTGTTCTAAAAGACGTTCTGCCACTTCTTTCCTCTCAGCTTCTGCTCTCTGTTGCTCCGCCTTCCTCTCAGCTTCGGCTCTCTGTTGCTCCGCGTCATATATTTCCATTTCCTGGTTAATAAACGCGTTTGCAGCTTCTGCATCTAATCCTGCCTCTTTTGCTTCCAGCCTCAAGATGGACCTCATCTTTATCCTCTCTGCCATTGTTAAAGAATAAGATGAAGTATGCCTAGAGAACTAGTAAGAAGAAACACGAAAGGGAGGAACTCTGAACCGCTACGAGAAAAAAAACACAAGTATAAATTTACCTGTGTTACCTCCTACCTGTACTGTGCAAACTTATCGCTGCTATTATCTGGCAATTTAGGCTCTAAACGCAAGCGACTATGCCACTAAATGGTAAGTTACACTGGAAAAGAATCTACTTTTACTAACAGTAGAGAAAAATTTAAATTAGAACAATTTAAAATGAAAAAAAAAATTTCCCCCCTAAATTTTAAATCTCTGACAACAAACTCCGTCCCTAAAGTCAATTATTGAGATGAGACGTTGTTAACTTACTTTTTAAAAATCAGAACAATCCGTCTTTAGCTAAGCTCAACTCTTTTTTGACTTCAAAAACCTTAGTGACTGTAAAACAATCACGCAATCCCAGCAACTCTTATAAAGAAAGAAATCTAATTATCTCCGCCAGAGGATAATAAAATAGCAAATATTTTTGTTTATCTGTACTTTCTACTGCTGTAGAGAGAAAACAACCTGTAAATATGCTGTGTGGACGACCCAAATACTTAAAGAACGTTTGTCTAGGGGTGTAATTATTTATTTATTTCCCTAATTCATAAAGACAGATCATTCACACTCTACCTAGTTAGACCCAGACTAAATCAGAGTCAAAATATCTTTAACCCGGCTATGCGATTGCCTCAAATGTAGCTCAAGATCCCAGAACCAGCCCACAAATATGTGTGCATCAAATGTATCTCAAAATAATCCCGGACGAGCCACCAAATATTGTCGTAAATTTATTTTGAGAGAAAAGAGTCGTAGAAATAGTGGTCCGGTTTAGAGTGGAAAATGATGATGGAAAGCTCAGTGATAGAAAATGTAGAGATTCAATAGTTGCTTCACAGCGTGCTGGAGGAGAGTAAAGACAGACTTATTTACGACAAATCGCTTCTCTCAATCTTCTCTTCCGCTCTCCTGGTCAAACAATTATTTGCCAGTTTTCCAGACACGCATCTGCGCGCACACCAATTTGGTGTTTTTTACACACACAGACGACGTAGATACAAACTATATTAAACGAATAGGGGAAATGTTGGGCTGTGGGTATGTCCAACACCGTACTAAATGTGTTTATGTGATTTTATTCACTTTAAACATCAATCACTAACAAATATCAGGTATTACATAAATTATCATAAGTACACAAATGCAAATAACAAATTTGGGAGGGGTGAAGAAGATTGGTATCGACTAAGCCCTTCCCGCTTATTAGACAAAGATAAACCCAGTCCAGAGATAGATAATATCAGGAACATAGGTACGTTAACCTAACAGTGAAGTTAATTACTCTGAAAGAGGGGTTACAACGTTAGGTATAGGTGATAGAAAAAAAACCTGTTCTTCCCAGCTGTTCTTCCCTTTACTAAGCAAATGGAAAGGAGGGGGTTTTTAAACAGAGTTAACCAATTAGCAACTCCCCCTTAAAGGAACAATGCAGGGAATACAGAAAAATTATATTACTAGGCAAGAAAGTTAACAACAGGTTTACAAAAGAAAAACGATTAAATTTCCTGTCATTCATACACACGCGTGAGGATCCACACTCATATACTCACACACTTACCGAATGCAGCCTCAGACGATCCATAAAAAGTATATAAAAACAGCAAGTACTCTTTCGACATATGAACTGTCTAATCCTTCGATGTCCCGCCCCAGATGTTTGCGAGGGTTTGTTGGTAACAAATATTCTCACTTATCGCAAGACTTGAAGACTAAGAGTTCTTGTGTTTTTATTATACATATAAAAGGAGTCTATGGGATGGCACTAACACAGTTCGGCACAGGGGTGAAAATGAAGTGGTCTCTTTTAATCCTCCGCTATGGTAAAATTCCTTCAATGCGTGATGATAGTTTTATTAAATCCAATTGAGGAAAAAAAACTAGGCTCAGTCACAGTCAGGAAAATATGTACTCTCTCACAGTAAACAGTAAATACGATATCGCTACTGGCGATGATTACCTTCCAGTTTATCTTACAGTTTGTAAGGGTAATTTGATGATTATTCTTTAAAATGTTCTTGGGTGGGCTTTATTTCATTTAATTCTGACAGCTAGGTCGCAAAAAGACCGCTACAAGATTATATTTAAAAGAAATGTTTCTTCAATATGACTGGAAGTTTATAGGATGATTTCTTTATTTCTTTCTTTATTTAGCTGGGACCGCAGGTTACGATCACTCTGTGTGAAAGAAAAAAAAGACATGTAACATACCGAAAAATCAAGCGCGATAAATTCCCCGTTAAGCCTATAATACACTCGAGTATTTAATTATGTATTTAATAAACACTGCGCGAATTCTAGTGGTTAAAAACACACATCTATAAAACTAGGACTTAACTGAATTTATTAATTATAAATTCCTTCGCGACTTAAAAAGTTAATTTAAGCATCTATTATCTTTTGAAATAATATAATAGATAGATCATTATATTTACAACTGGAACTATTGAGATGGTTTAATTTAATAGATTTAGTTTAACACAAAATCCATTGAAATAGAATGACTGAACTAGTCCACTGATCACTTTACACAATATATATTACCGCTTTGCACAGAATAGAAATCACTGTAAATATATATATATATAATCCCGGGGAAAATCTATAACAAGATTTCAATAAAGCTAGTGCTTCTGTAAAGGTCTGGCCAGCGAGTGATAACGTGTCTAGTCTTCATGGTCTATTTAGCTAAAATGGAATGTAAGTTGAGTGGGACATGATAAACTTGACAGCTTATTTGATCTCACGAACTTTTGGGGATCTGACCGCCAAATCAAGGGAAGAAGCCGCCCCCTGGTCTTCGTATCTCCGTTCGCTGCTGCCCGTTTTGGCTTTCCCCGTTCGCTCGGTTCTACGATTGACACCGAGACGCGAAAATAGCGGCAAGCAACTGCGTCTCGTAGCAGGGACCACTACTGTCTTTGATAACGCCGATAGTCTCCCCTGAAATCCCTCAGTCTGTCTCTTTGATCGTGGTCGCTTATCTGTTTGATTCTGGCGACGCCCCCCCCCCCCCCCCCCCCCCCCCCCCCCCCCCCCCCACCCACCCCCCCACCCCTCCCCCCCACCCCCACCCCCCCCCCCCCCCCCCCCCCCCCCCCCCCCCCACCCCCCCCCCCCCCCCCCCCACCCCCCCCACCCCCCCCCCCCCCCCCCCCCCCCCCCCTCCCCCCCCCCCGCCCACCCCCCCCCCCCCCCCCCCCCCCCCCCCCCCCCCCCCACCCCCACGCCCCCCCCCCTGGCCAAGTTAATGAAAATAACTGCCTATGATTGTTCAAGAGATGTTAGTGGGCGTGATTTAATCTCTCCTTAAATCAATGCGATGACCAGAATCAACAATAGGTAAACTTTCCGCATATCAATCAGCGAACGTGTTTGCCCTCTGTGTGGAACAGTTTCATAGCTAATGAATCCACGTGAAAGAAGTCCCGTTTTACAAGAATTACAACAAAGTTCAGGGTCAGCCGAGTTCGTCCATCACAATACACCACACTTATTAGATACAGATACCTTCACAGCTGATCTCAGTCAGTGATAGGAAACTCTTTACAGAGCGATACAACAGGAGGCAATCTGATCATCAGAAGAAAAGTCCTCCCATCAGACAAGTGTGTTTCGGCCAGTATACTCCTTTTTTACACTCTAAGGGGGGCGGGCCCACTTGGGTCATGACTCCCAAGCGTCTCAGCCTCCTGTTGTCTTGTATCGAAAATGAACCCATTTCACTTATGGTAGCAACTTTAATCCACAACTCCGCCAGCCGTGGAGGCAATTGTGAAAGTAACAAAGAGAAGGACAAATTATTCCGTTCGTTTCCGTCGCACACACTGAGACACCATCGCGAAGCCGCCGCCCGAGCTAGCCACTGAAATTCTGACACTGACACCTCCTATAATATACATCGCCTGTTGCCCCTCAGTCACAGCCCGCTCACTAGTACACCACAAAACTCAGCGTTTTGTGGACTTAGAAAAATTCCTGGTGTTTTCTGTACCGCAGCGTTTATTGTCACGATTTCCATTGCCCATTGCGGTTGTTCCACAGCCAGCCTGATGCCTTTTCGGCAGTTTCACTAAGCCTCTTCAGTGCCCTTGTTCTCGCCTGTCCCTTCAACCCCAACAGTTTCAATAGATCATACATTGATGCAGCCACAAGTCAGTACACTAAGTCCATTATAAATACTTATACCAT